>JAMQGT020006084.1:0-42650 GCA_024447675.2 Pterophyllum scalare | reverse complement strand
TGTGGCCTTGGTTCAGTTACGTATTGCTCCCTCTCCCCAGCCACCTCCTCCACTTTATCTGAGGGAATACCGAGGCTTTCCCAGGCCAGTCGAGAGATATAATCTCTCCAGTGCGTTCTGGGTCTACCCTGGGGCCTTCTCCCGGTAGGACACCTCACACAAGAGTCAACCAGGAGACATCCTAGTCAGATGCCCGAACCACCTCAACTGGTTCCTTTCAATGTGGACAGGTAGCGGCTCTACTCTGAGCCCCTTTCAAATATCTGCACTATTCACCCGATCTCTAAGGGAGAGGCCAGTCACCCTTCGGCGTGTATTCATGATCTCGCACTACCCAAAGCTGAGGGAGGGTAGGGATGCAGATTGACTGGTAAATTGACAGCTATGCTTTAATACTCAGCTCTCTCTTGACCTCAACAGACCAATACAGCATCTGCATCACTGCAGACGCAGCCTCAATCCATCTGTCAATGTCCCGCTCCCCTCTTCCCTCACTCGTAAATAAGACCCCAAGATACTTAAACTCCTCCACTTGGGGCAGCAACTCATCCCTGACCCAAAGCGAGCACCACACCCTTTCCTGGCTGAGGACCATAGCCTCAGACTTAGAGGTGCAGATTCTCATACCAGCCACTTCACACTCAGCTGCAAACCGCTCTGTTGTGACCTGGAGGCCACCATCTGATGAAGCCAACGGGGCCACATCATCTGCAAAAGAGCAGAGATGAGATTCTGAGGCCACTAAGGCAGAAGCCTTCGAACTAGAGTGTGAAAATCTAAAAATAAATAAATACATAAATCTTAATAACTTATTTATCGGAAGATAGGCTCAGACCCTGAATGCCACCCAGTTTTGTTGTTGTTTTTGTTTTGTTTTGTTTTGTTTTGTTTTGTTTTGTTTTGTTTTGTTTTGTTTTGTTTTGTTTTTTAATTATCAGGGGGAGTCACTTGATATCATCAAGGCCTAGAAGTTGCGCAGCCGCAGCACTTGCTGTGGCTCATCTACACACAGATTCTGATTTAACTGTCTGAGATAATTGGAGTGTGTGAATCCTGCTTAAGGGGAAATATTTCACTTTAAGGCAAACAGAAAACAGCTTGTTCCTTTTTCAGTAGCCCACACAATATTACAAACCCAAAGAGTCCCCCACCCCACCCCCCAAATGCTTCAAGGCTACGCAAAGCATTTGTGCTTTTGTGTTGACATTAGGTCTGTTTTAATTCCCATCATCGCCTCTGCTACCCCTCTAACTCATCTCCCTTGGTATTAATGCTTTTTCTAGTGGAAAAAAAAAGTGCCTGTGCTTTTTATTATGTTTTTGCCTCCCTCCCTGTATGCATGAACTGTTCAGCAATTCATGTTATTAAAGCAGGATTTTGGCAGAGTTATCATTGGCCCACAGCAGTAATTACTGAGGGTTTGCATAGCTCCCTCTGACTCACCCGCCTTGGAAATGTTATTACTAACGTCTGTCTCATTGGAGGCACACAGGAAGCTTCTTGTGAAGCCTGTGACTTTGCTCAGGCCATTCCAGCGACACTGAGCTCATATCCCAACAGGGTCCTGGGGCATGATACCAGATCTACAAAACAAGGAAGGGAGTAAGCAAGCAAGTAATGACGAAGAGAGGATCTAATGGACAGCTTTTTTTATTTGGAGCAGCTCTTATTTTCATGTTATTCTGCATTTATTGCTCTGTCTTTCGTCTCATATATGTTCATCCAAACCAAATAATTGACATGAAGCATTGGCCCTGACAGAGTGACAGATGAAGAAGAAGAAAGTTAGTCATTTTATATTTTTGCAGGGGAAATACTTTGCTCGTATCAGTTTAGTTTCATTGCCCTAAGAGAAAAAGAAAGAGCAAGAGAAAGTGCCCTTGGGTCTCAGTTTAGATGAAACGATTCAGATATGAACTAGTCTTGAGATATGAGAAAAGCACTGAAGTCAGTGGGGCTTATATAGCCTTTATTCATCTATTGATCTCTTCCTCTTCTTCCTTTCTTGCTTGTTCTCTCATTTTCTGTATGTCACACACTCCCGCAACTACACACTGCAGCATTGTCTGCTTTCTTCAGTGCTCTTTGTGTCTTTTTCCTCACTGGCCCTCAGTTAGAGTGTTGTCTCTGCATCTAGCAGTCCTCAAGGTCAGATATTAAACCTTTTTTCAGGGTCAGCAACGTCTCCAAGGTCAAAGAGGTGTTCGCTAATGAGGTCAGCCTCTCCACCTCTGCAGTGCCACGTGACTGTGTTCTGTAATTCAAAATTTAACACAGACATTTATGCATTCACGATTAAACCTGTTTATCATTAGTATTATTCAACATTTTAAATATAAGCCTGGATTATGAAAACACCCTAAATCACCATTATTCTGTCTTATTCGTTTCCTTTTTTTTCTACCTCCTCCCGCCTCTCCTTGTGATTCTTCTCTTCTACTGTCATTTCCAGAAAGTCAGCAGGGAACAGGGTGGTCTGTGTAGGTTTCTCCTGGGTTTGTTTCCAGCAGCAGCTTATCTGCAAATGCTCAGGTTCAGCTAATTGGCATTATTAAACTGGTGGCAAGCTCAACTCAGCTATAAGGGAAGGTGCAGTGGGAGGCGTATGTGTGTGCGTGTGCCTGTGTGTGTGTTTGTGTCAGGAGACGGCCAGGGATTTATGTGTGTTTATGTGTACAAGCACTATCCTCTCTGTGCCCGTGCATATGTTTCAACACTGTGTGTGTGTGTGTGTGTGTGTGTGTGTGTGTGTGTGTGTGTGTGTGTGTGTGTGTGTGTGTGCGCGTGTGTGATGTGAAAACAAGCAGCTGTCAATTTCAATCAAGAGGGCGCATGGCTTGCCTGAGGGTTTAGGTAGCCCAATTACAGGCAGACATGCTCGGCATATGAGCAGAAACCTCGTCCTATTTTATTAAAACTGGACTATGGGAAAGGATATACTAAATGTACGTAATGCTGGTTGATGACTGGTGGAAGCTGCTGATACAGAGGCAGAATCTTGCTTGTTGTTTGGCTGCTGGTGGATTGATTGATGAAAGAATAAAGAGTTAAAGGGATGGGGAAGGACAGCTGAGGTTACTGATGCAGTTTTCAGGAAAATGGCTGACTTTAATATTCTAAAGCTGAAAAGAATGTTGTTTTGCAGATCTCAGCCATAAAAGATAGATAGAGCTACTGTGACATCACCCACCCATTTTGCAGCCTCATGAGGAGCACTTTCTGTGTCACCATCTTGGCATTTTGATGTGATGACGAGTGGTGGATCTCACTGTGGAAATGCATGCTCATTGGCAAGTGATCTCAGTCACAAGTCGGCAACCAATGAGCATATCCTGGATAATGCTTCTTTTTGACCCTCAGAATGACCAACATTTACAAAATGGACTTAATGTTTCACACAGTATGATCTGAAATATACTTATGTAGTGTTTTTCTACTCTAGCTGAGCACTCAAAATTCTTTTTACTGCAAGTCACCCAATCACATATATACTCTGATGCATCCATCTTGCACAACTCAGGGTTCAGTATCTTGTCCAAGGAAACTTTGATGTGCAGACTGGAGTAGCTGAGGATTGAACCATTGAACTTCTGATTGGAAATGCAACCCACTCTAATTCCTGAGCCACAGCAACCCCGGTCAAAGTCATGTCAAGTCAAGTCAAGTCAGAAAATAATTTTCCCATAGACTTCTTCTATAGGGGGAGAGGTCTTCTTGCAACCACAGTTATTGCTCCCCTTTTGGTCTTCAAAAAAAATGCAGGTTTAATTCACATCTGCGCTGGATTCACTTTTAAGACCTGGAAGCTACGTCCGTCTTTTGTACCATTTATAACCAAACTTATGAATTCCCTTTTGTTGTTTGTTTATTTGTTTTCTTTAGGGTGGGAAGATCCCAGTGAGGTGGACAGCACCAGAAGCCATTGCTTACCGAAAATTTACCTCGGCCAGTGATGTGTGGAGTTACGGCATCGTCATGTGGGAGGTGATGTCATTTGGAGAGAGGCCTTACTGGGACATGTCCAACCAGGATGTAAGTGGTTGTAATCAAGAAACTTAAAACTACACACATACTTTTTAAAACATATTTCATTTTGAAATAGCATATTGGGGCAGGGCATTACACTGTAAATGGAGAGAAAGGCAGTTGGTACAGGCAGGTACTGTATAGTAAAGCATAAAGTGAGTTAAGTACTAATTAAACTTAAGATCAGCACTAAAGATTTTAAGTGCTCATTTCATGCGATGTTCCTGAAAATCAACATTGAAGTCAGGTTTTATCATGTTTCTCCGCTCTGATAGAATAAAAAATAAACTTGAATCTGGATAAACAGCCTCATTAAATTGAACAGCCATTTCCGTACAGATGCGGTTATAGATACACAATCAAGGGTAACTCATAAGGGAGGAAGCTGTAATAAATCACACATTTTTATCAGTCTGCATCACATTGCATCATTACTGAAGATGCCCTTGACTCTGACTTTGAAAGCAGACTTATTATGGGCACAGTTTCACACTATCCCCTTTCCTTCCTGGCCAGCTTTTGAGAGCAATGAATGATTGCTGAGAGCTCTGCTTTGTTCCCCATGTCCGCTTGGATAAGGTCCACGCACACAGGCACCAACACAAACACACACAACCATTGGATATAGTCCCATACTATGAGGTCTCTCTCCCTTAGCTCCCTTAGTGCAACAACTAGCCAACCATCAGGCCTCTATGGACCTCACTCCACAAGGACTGTCCAAACCAGCAGATGTTGCCTCAGTGGGCCAGCAGCAAACACTGCCTGGTGGGACTAGCACCACTCAGCATGTCCGGCTGCTCAGTCCACGCTGTCTTACACACTTAAAACACACTCACCCAAAAAACACACACACACACTTTCCTTCTCCATCCTGCCTCCTCTCGCTCATTTCCCTCTCACTCACAAACACCATAACCTCTGTTTCTCCTCTTCTCTTGAAATCCCTTTCACTTAATATTGCATCAAAGCTCTTCTCTTTACCCCCTCCTATCTCCTATACCCTCACTTCTACCTTCTCTTCTCTAATACACCATTTGTCAAGAATGTGCTGAGGTGCACTCAACTCCAGGGTGGAGCTGGCAATATACAGAGCAGCACCTAACTTTTAATGACTACCTTTTACACATGATCTTTCATCAGACTTTTATCTTGCAACTAAGCGCAATAAACAGAAAAATAAATAAATAAAAAAGATAAAATCTACAGACCGTGTGGATATTTGTGAGCACCAGATCCATCAATTTGCAGCAATCCTGGTAATCATTAGTCTTTACATTGTCTGGCTTTGTAGCTGCAGAATCAACATAGTGTACCCCATTATAATATATTTAAAATTATATAATTGTGTTTGTGCATTATTTAAAGGAAAAAAAATGGCTTGCAAAAAAAAAAAAAAAGAAGATTGGTCCTTGAATTATAGTCACTCCACTTCTACCAAAGGATCAAAACTGCCTCAGGTTCTGATAAAACTCATATAATTCTTGTAATTTACTCTGGCTATCCTTAAATTCTTTGTCATTACTTCTCTTTAGTGAGTCCAGGATAGCCTCTGAAGCTTTTAAAAGTCATGTGTCAAGTGGCTGTACTTCACAGTGTTAATTATATGCAATCTGTCTGTCCCTCCAGGGACTCCTTTCTACAGTGACGCTGCATGCACTCTCTGTCCCCTCTCTTTCCTCAATCTGTCCTATAGGAGTGATATGTGATTGGACAGAGTCGAGGAAAGGCACATCATCCTGAATGCAAACTGTCATTTTATTGACCAGAAAGGGGTGTCCATATGGGGGGGATTAGAGCTGGGTTCTGCTGGCATTGTGTTAAGTCAGGAAGGAGTGTCAGCCATAAAATAAGTCAAATTATTAATTTGTTTTCAACCAGCTGGTAGAAAATACTGTTACTGACAGGAATTTGTGTGGCATCATGCAAGTGTGGTATTTAATGTGGGATTATTTGTTATCTCAATTTTTATGAGACAACCTCCTGCCTTCTCTCTCGTAGGTGATTAACGCTATTGAGCAGGACTACCGTTTGCCACCACCCATGGACTGCCCCAGCGCTCTGCACCAGTTGATGTTGGACTGTTGGCAGAAAGACCGCAATGTACGACCCCGCTTCACAGACATCGTCAGTACTCTCGATAAGATGATCCGTAACCCCGCTAGCCTCAAAGCTGTAGCCAATATTCCTGCAGTGTGAGTAAAAAAAAAAAAAAAAAAAGGACATGCTGACATGAAGTACACGCTTCTCTGTATACATTCTTCTCTGTTCAAACAGCATATGCATGCTGTTTTATCATTTCATGAATTAAGTATGAATTTATTGCTATTGATTGCATCAAACTGCACTTATCCTCCCCGAGATTCTTTTTCTCCCTCCTATCCAACCCCAACACTGACTTCAGGAACTCTCACTTTTTTACCCCATGAAAATAGAGCAAAACACATTTAAAAAAAAAAAAGATTAAAAAAATAGAAAGAGGCATCTAATTTACATATATATTCAGAACATATTCTGAACACATTTTTTTTTTGCCTTTGTGAGATACTGGACTTTTTTTTTTTGGAGAATTTCTGGCAACCATTCTCATAAATTCTCTCAACGTCAGCCAGATTGGATGTGGTCTGTCTGTGAACTGCAACTTTCAGTTTTCTGCACAGATTTCTTTTTTCATTCTTTTCAGTTGTTTTGAAGCCATTTGTGTTGAATGCTTAGGATTGTTGTTACTGTGTTGCCAAAGGTATAGAGTAGGCTCTGATCAAGGTCATCTGAGAAGAATCCTTATTATGTGCTTGTTGTTACCAGTCCAGTATTTGGCCAGTGGCATTCAAAGAAGGACTGGCAGTTGTATCTCAGGATATCAAATGTTTCTACACTTTTAAAATATTTTAGATAGATTCCAGTATTTACTAATGAATTCTCTCTCCCTAGTTACCTTGCACCCTCTGGCACACTCACATGCAAACACCAGTATCAACTTCACTCTCCTTCTCTTTAAGTCTCTCCTTAATATTGCATCAAAGCCCAACTATATTTCATCTCCACCCCTTTGCTCTTGGTGTTCTCCTCTGCACCAGGCCCTCTCAGCCACTGCTGGATAGATCCATACCTGACGTCAACACCTTCAGTTCAGTCGAGGACTGGCTTGCTGCCATCAAGATGAGCCAGTACAGAGACAACTTCCTCAACTCAGGCTTTACCTCCTTGCAGCTGGTGGCACAAATGACCTCAGAGTGAGTTCACCTGCTTGTGTGCAAGTGATGGGTTTCAGACCCATACGGCTCTTGATGGGCACACTTTTATAAAATGACTCAGTGTCAAGTGCGTGTATTTTTAGCATAAATGCACCGAGTGACTCAAGTGATTGCATCAAAGTTAAGCCTCAGTGGGAATTAAAACTACAACACGTTGTAAGAGGAAATAACGTACTCACTGTGGTAAGAATATATACATCTTTGCAAGCTATGTATTACAGTACATCCATTATCTGTACTAATAATTAAGCATTTTGTCTCAACAGTGCTCTAAAAAAAGATGTGATGTGGATATAAATCCTCTAAATACACATTTTTAAAGAGGCATATTTTCACTTCTGCTGCTGATGCTGTGTTTGTGAAGTGCTTCAAAGCGCTGGTCATGACAGCATTTCTCAGAGCACTTGTGGTACCAACAGACACAAATATTGCACTTCATCCATTTTAATTAACAATGTTGCTTGGTCTACAAAATTATGTGAAAATGTAAATTCATTCCAACATTTTTTATTAAAAATATATGCTCGGGGCTTGGTAGCATTTCTGCAATGTCTTTGCAATTCAAAGCAATGTGTACTACTGAGTCTTCTCACAGAGATAGAATTAATTTTGCAAATTTGTGGGTTTTGTTCATTGCCACTAGCTTTCCATTCTGAAAATTATGCTTTCATTTATGGTGGTGTTAAATCTGTGCAAGTACATTGGGTTATGATAGGTGATTTCTTGTTGGTGTTTTCACTTCATATTCAAGCCATTTAATCCATCTCTAAAATAATGGAAATCCCTTCGTGTTTTCCTTAAAAAAACGTTCCTGCTTTTCAGTTTCTTTCTCTGTTTTTGTTTTTTTTTGTCTCTGTAGAGACTTGCTGAGAATAGGAGTGACCTTGGCAGGCCACCAGAAAAAGATACTTACTAACATCCAGTCCATGAGGGTGCAGATGAGCCAGTCATCTACAACGATGGCATGACTACAGGAGGCGCTGTGCCATGGAACAGGCAGCATTCGAAGGACCAACAAAAGTAGCAGCCCTCGAATGACCCCCGATCCATCGGAACGCGCCAGAGTCGAGACTATTGTCTTAATCTAATCCGCTATCATGACAACAGGAGACCAGGGTCTACACTACCACATGGTTAACAGCTGTCACAATTCATGCAATCCACGACAGGAGTTCAGGGTCCAGATTTGACACTGTTTATCCATTTATCATAAAAGGGAGGCCGATGTCCATTGTTGTGGTTATGAACTGCCATTCATGTCATTGTAAACCAAAATAACCAACAATCAGACATCAACACAATGAACTTCTCAGAGTGTCCGACTGTGGTAAAGTGAGTGATACCGTACTTCTGTTTTACGTGGACTAGAAGGTGTTAAATTTGTAAACAGAAGTGTGAGGCATTTAGAAACATGTGACCTGTGGTTTCACCCATGCTGTCTTCAGTTTGTGCAATGAAGATGCCTTGACCTGGTGAGAAATAAGTTCCACAAAAAAAAAAAAAAACACAAAAAAAACCAACAACAAAAAAAACAACTACCAGTGGAAATAATTAGAGGGAGAAGCATACAGGGATGTATAGCAGAGCACCATTTTCAACTTTCACATCATCTTGTACTTGTTTAAAGGTTTTAAAAAAGTGTATTGTAAATGAACTGGTAAAAAAAAATGATCAGAGCTTAGTTATATTTTTATCCTTTACCCTCTGTTTGTTTGTTTGTTTGTCTGTTTTATCATTATAGCAAGATGCCGTCCACTTGTATTTTATCTTTAACACTACCTGTGGAGTCCTGGGTGGAGAGCCGCTCTAAAGGACTTCTTAACCCAAGCCGCCCAGATTCAGAGAATATAAATATGTTTATCTCTTGCTAAATATGATTATATCTTTCATAATAAAACTTCATATTGAAGGTGATATAAATGCATATGTATGTACAGAACTCTATTGCATTTTTGGCAAAGACATGTTGACTGAATTCTGACTGACACATGCAATGTTTAGATTCCAGTTTCCTTTGGATAACAAGGGGCACTGGGTTGTATGTCTCAGTGTTCCAGGGACTTAAGGACAATTTTGGCTGACTCTTAACTGGAGAAAATGTAAAAGGAATGGCTGAAGATTGGTATTGTAGAATTGTATGAAAATTGCTGTAGGAGTTAAAATAACTGACAAACTATCCATTAACTGGAGGTAATGTTAACTGTGGGTGTACACATGCTGTCTCTTGCTGGTGAGCACTTAGTTGTACAGATATGTTTTATGTTTCATCTTCTTTTTTGACCTGTTGTTTGTGTTGGGAGCAGTCAGCACCATCCATAGGGGCAATGAACCTCCATTCCTGCCCAGGACTGGCCCAAATTCATGGTAAGTGCCAGCTCATTGCACATGAAGAGCACAGCTTAGTCGAGTCAAGTTGCTCTATATGTGATAAATTTTATTTCAGGCAAATCCAGTTAATGTTTCTCATGGGCCAAATCTTGCCACGGCCAAATGTCTTGGCCGTGGCAAGATTTTCTGCAAGTTTGAAATGCATAGGAGAGTAGGCACTGGATATCACTGTGAATCAGCATCATTTCTCTACACAGTGAAAAATGAACATCTGGGCTGAAGTTTGCCAACAGACACCCGATGCCATTTCGATGAACACACAGACTTAGAAACAGCCCACATGGGCACACTGCTCACAGTGTAGCACAGCCTCCGATCGACTGCTGTAGCTAAGCTGCTGAGTTTATCTGTGCACTCTCGCTATATGCTGTTGCCAAATGGCTAGGCAAGTAGAAGGAAATTGCCATGGTACTTATGGGAATTTTTCTATAACTCTCGGCTGCATGAATTCTCACTTAGACATGTACTAATCTTTGGGTTGTATTTGATTGCAAGGTCTCTACGTCATTCCCAAAAGTCAACATTTTGGAATATAATTAAGGGATATTTCTGTGTAGTGTACAAAGATGCTTCTCTTTCTTAGCATGGGAATACTGTTTTGATTGCAGTTTGATTGGACTGTGCTTGATATTCTTTTTCTTTTTCTTTTCTTTTTTTGTTTTTTAAGTACTTGTGGTTAGTCACTTGCTTTCTGGTCAGGCTTTTGGAAACCAAAAGCAATGTTGTTAAATTTTACAAATGAAGGCATTTGAAAAAACATTAAAAACAATGGCCTTTAAAAATAAGAGCCAGCACTCTTTCAGGACAGTCATAGAAAAGCCGTGTAGCTCACAATTATCGTGAACTATTTTGGTATCAATTCTTTGCAGTAGCTGTGACCCTGCTGAAATCCCTTTTGGCTCTATTTGAAGAGACATGAGTGACGATGGTCCTAACCACCTTGCATCCAAAATTAGAAATTGATGGCAGGCCCATTAGCAGATTATTAAGTGTACTTAGCCCTCTCAAGTCATCCTCCTCCTCCTCTTTCTGTCCTGCCCTCTCTCCCCGGCTGCTCCTGCTGGCTGGCAGATCTCCAGCTCGTTTATCCTGGGTGTAACCAAGCTGTCCTGGGCTGTGTCTGGAGCTGAGCTGGGCCAGGGCTGGCCTGAGAAATGGTTGGCTACATGCTCTAGTGGGCTCAGGCAGGGGTGAAAACACCTGCTAAGGCCCCCCGTCTGACGGGCATCTGATCAGCCACAGGGAGGGAGATTGATGGAACATAAGAAACCAAATACACTCACAAATACACACACACACGCACACACTGAGGAGCCCTCAGTTAGTTTATTCTCACGTCTGGTTTCCAGGCTGATGCTTAATGAGAAGAAAGTGGGCTGAGACCTGACAGAGTGTGTGCATATGTGATAGAAAGAGGAGGATGATTCAGTTAACAGGAGGGTGGGGTTGCATGGCAGACATGGCATGAACAAAGGATGGTTTTGATGAAAGTAAGAAAGTTAGTTCATTGAAGTGAATCAGACTCTTTTATCTTGCTGTGTAGTTTATGTGGCAACATCTCTTTCATTATATAGATGTTAATTTGCTTTAGTTTGGTAATGGAAAATACTGTAATCAAGCAATTGGTTTGCTCACGGGCAAAATCAATTGCTTTTTCTATTCAATTCTCCGAGTCATTGATTTACCAAGTATTCCTAAATATAATCACATGCTCCTCAAGATTGGCATAAATCCCTTTCACTGAAGCCAGTGAATCAATTTGAATGCATTAGTCCTCTATTCAGCTCAGTCTCATGTATTTGCTTTTCAACCCAAGAGCCTGTGAATGAGATGATAGAATGTATTCATTATACAAAAGTGTAATTCTTTTTTTTTTTCCCATTTGCTCTGTTTGTCTTTCTAAATATCTGACTGTAATGACACTCCAGTGTGATGAATGGAGAGGCGGTTCGCCATCTTCCTCTGAAAGCTGTTTTGTATGGGAGCCATTCATCACACACTGATAGAAAACACAAGAACTTGCTTGTTAAACGTTCCGTGTGCTTCAACTGTCTGAAAAGTGACCAACGATGCTTTTAGCAGCAAAAATCATACCTGTCATTTATGGATCAGAGCAGCGTGAGCCGTGCTCACCTGAAAATGATTTGGCATGACTCCGTGGAAAACGAAACTCATTAAACTTCTCCATTCTTCTTTCTCTCTTCTGTTTCAGACTGGGAACTCAAAGATTTACACACTTATAAAATGGCATACACCCAGCACTTCACAATTATATTCTCATGGATGCGCACAGTAAACACTAAGAAGAAGAACTAAGAAATGAGAAAAGGTGAAGCGAAGCCTTTTGAGTATACCAGTCACAGCCACTCTCTGTGATAAGCAATGGATGGGGGAGCCGACTGTGAGTGTGCACATGTCATAGTTTGTTTGTTTGTGTGTTTAAGAGAGAATGGATGTATGCATATCAGGCACATTTGTGTGTACAGACATTGTGTGCACAGGTACATTGGTTTCCTTTTTTAAGTTTGTGTATAGCAACCACTTGTAAATTGTGACAAGTACGTGTCAAGAGTTTGTAAGCTGTAACTTTCTGAGAACTATTGTACTAAAATGCACTCAATAAACGCCTTGGGAAAACAAGTCAATCACATTATAGTCTGTGACTCACTGGACAATAATTCTGTTTTCATTAATAGTGAGTCAAGAACAGAGAGAGAGGAAGGTTATTATCCAGTATCACTACTGTCAGCGCTGCACTTGAGTGTGGTGTGACGTCTAATGCCTGGTTTCATAATGGCGAAGGAAATAAACAGCTTTTGTCACCACAGTCTGGCTGGCAGCACATGTTAAAAGCCATCAGCCACTAATAAATGAGCAGTCACTCGGATTACACACAAACACAAAAAAATGTCTCTCCGGAAAAAAAAGTGACAATATTTTGACAAACTAGTGGAAATCATCCTCCCTTCAAAAATCTTAGATAGTATTTGTGTCTCAGCCACGCACATACAAACACACCAGCAGTTTCACTGCATTCGTAATTTCTAGTTGCCACAGAGACACTTTTAGGGTACTTCACACACCGGAAAGCATGTTGCACAGTGATGATATGGTTAATGAGGTGAGTCAAAAGATATAGGGATGTATCCAACTCACAGCATTGCTCCATAGCAGTTTATTGACTCTAATTGATTGATAACATCCAGATTCATATTAGCAGAGGGACTGCTGTGCAGGGACTGTGCCAAAAGAAACAGAGGAAGCCAACAAGATGAAACAGTCAATTTTCTCACTTCTCAAATTTGTGAAATTAAATAAAGTGTTTCAGCCATCACTTTGTCATTTTTATTAGGTGTATGAAAGGCTGTAACACAATAAGCAGTGGAAGTAGCCTTGTAAAGAAATAGTTTATTAAAAATGTGGACGCCGAGTCCAGAAAAAAAGTTGGGAAGCTGTGTAAAGTGTCAACAAAAATGAACTGCAATTCTCATAAACCCATATTTTGTTCACAATAGAACAGAACACATAGAAAACATATCAAATGTTTCACCTGAGAAAATGCATCATTTTAAGAAATATATTGGCTAAATTTGAATTTGATGGTAGCAGCATGTGTCAAAAAAGTTGGGAGAAGGTAACAAAAGCCTGGAAACGTAAGTGGTACTAAAAAGAAAAGGATGGAGGAACATCATGCAAGTAATTAATTAGCAACTGGTCATTAAAATGAATCAGTATAAAAAAAAAGAGCATCTTAGAGATCTCAGAAATAATGATGGGCAGAGGTTCAGTCTGCAAACACTGCAGCTACAAATTGTGTAACAATTTCGGAATAATGTTCCTTCATCTACAGTACATAATATCAATATAAGATTCTGAGAATCTGGAGAAATCTCTGTGCGCAATTGATAAGGTCAAAAATCATTACTGGATGCCCAATTCTGTCATGGAAGTCACTGCATGGGCTCAGGAACACTTCCTGAAATCATTCTCTGTGAACACACTTTGCTGTGCTATCCAAAACCTCAGGTTAAAACTCTATTATGCAAAAAAGAAGCCATGCGTGAACGTGATGCAGAAAGTCTGCCATTTTCTCTGGGCCAAAACTCATTCAAAATGAGCTAAAATGACTAAAGGTGGGAGGGACCTTCTGACTTATTAACAGTGCTCAGTTCTAAAGTCTGCCTCTCCGATGGTATGCAGGGACATTAATGAATTGGCAGCGTGCAAATCTGAAAAAGCCCCATCAATGCTGAAAGGTACAGTATATACAGGTTTTAGATCACCATATGCTCCAATCTAGATGATGTCTTTTTCAGGGAAGACCTTGTATATTTCAGCAAGACAATACTAAACTGCATTGTGCAGCTATTACAACAGCATGCATTCTGTTATAATAGCTGCAGTATCCAGTTTAGTAGTAGAAGAGTCTGGGTGCTAAGCTAACCTGCCTGCAGTCCAGACGTGTGACTTGATTTCATGATTTGTTGCATCATGAAATTGAAAACACAACAACAGAGGACTGACCCAGGACTGGTGAGCAGCTAGAATCCTCTATCAGATTACAAAGGGGAAGATTCTTCTCCCAAGAGTCAGCAGTTGCTCTCCTCAGTTTCCAGATGTTTATGGACTACTGTTAAAAGAAGAGGTGATGTTATGCAGTGGTAACCATGGCCCTGTCACACCTTTTATTTTTTTTTAGATGTGTTGCTGCCATCAAAATCAAAATTAGATTTTTGTTTTCTTAGAATGGTACATTTCTCAGTTTAAACCTGTTGTGGGTAAAATATGGGTTTGTGAGATTTGCAGAGCCTTGTGCTCTGTTTTGTATTTACATTTTCCACAGCTTCACAATTTTTTTTCTTTTTTGGGGCAGGGGTGGAAAATTCTCCTTTTGGTAATATAGGATATTGAAGTAGAGTGCTCTCGCCCACTGGTTGACATTTGGTTGGATATATGTGTACAGAACAGAGAGTGATCATAGTCGTACAAGTATATGAGGAAAAGCCATGACTAAAATGAGGTAAATAAACGGCAATGCTAGAGATTGTTAACAAACCTCCATGAACTCCAAAATCAAGTTTCTGAGCCACATAAGCTTCTTTCTACTACAAACACCTGGAAAATATAGACTTTAGGTTGATATAAGAGGCAAAACCCAAGGATGCCATTCATGCAAAGAAGAGATAAGATGTGAGCCTTGGTCTCCTGGGAAAATGAAGATCGGGAAAAATGTAAGATCAAAAGCCATAAAGATCAGAATCCATGATGTCTTTAATGCGCTGCACATTTATATGAATTTCAAGCAGTGTCATTGCTGGTGTGTTTATTGGCCAGGCATAAAGAAATGAACTGAAAATGGATAGAAAACCTCTTCTTATTTGTGTTTCCTCAAATTTGGAACTAAAATCTATTAGCCTGTAAATAATCAAATAATGACAATGTAGATTCATGGTAAAAAAGAAAGTAAAATGTCATTCAGTTCTAAGGTTTTACATGTGAGGACATACTGTCAAAAATCATCTGATCCTTAGCGAATCTGAGCAACACCACATGACCCCTGACCAAGTAATTATTTATTTGACAAAAACTATGGCATAATGCAGAAGCATTGAGTGAAAAACTGCTGTGCAAGTACAAGGAATTAAGAGGGTAAGTCGCAGCCAGGTGCTGCTAGTTAAATGCACTTCATTAACTGATCATCAGCGAGTGCAACCACCTCTATTAAAGCAGAAGTTTTGAGCAGTTTGCTAGGTCTGAAGCATTCAGGTGTGTGTTAACACAATACCAAGGAGGAAAGACATCAGCAGTGATCTTAGAGAAGTAATTGTTGTTGCCCATCAATCTTGGAAGGGTTATAAGGTCATTTCCAAACAATTTGTAAGTCCGTCATTCTACAGTGAGAAAGATTCTTCACATGTGGAAAACATTCGAGACAGATGCCAATCTTCCCAAGACTGGATGTCAGCAAATTCATCCCAAGGTCAGATCGTGCAGTGCTCAAAGAAACTGCAAAAAAAACAAGAGCTACATCTCAGACGCTACAGGCCTCAGTTAGCATGCTAAATGTTAAAGTTCATGACAGCACAATTAGAAAAAGACAGAAGAAGTATGGCTTGTTTGGAAGAGTTGCCAGGAGAAAACATTATTTCTCTTAAAAAAACAAACAAGCAAACAAACATGGCACCACAGTTTAGGTATGGAAAGTTACATCTGATCAAATCACAAGACTTCTGAAACAATCTACTTTAGACCGATGAGCCAAAAGTGGAATGTTTGGCGATAATGTACAAAAACCAAAATGCCTAGTATGGTGGTGGAAGGCTGATGATTTGAGTTTGTTTTGCAGCCACAAGACCTGGGTACCCTGCAGTCATTGCATCAACCATGAGCTCCTCTGAATACCACATTATTCTAGAATTAATCGTGAGGCCATCTGTTCAGCAGTTAAAGCTTGGCCATAAGTGGATCATGCAACAGGACAATGATCCCAAGTACAGCAGCAAAGTTACAACAAAATGTCTGAAAAAGAAAAGAATCAAAGTCTTGCAGTGGTCCAGACCTCAACCTGACCAGCTGTGGATAAACAAATGCCCACAAATCTCAAGGAACTGTAGAAATGCTTTGAAGAAGAGTGGGTCAAAATTCCTCCACAATGAGAGAGTCATAAAGTCATGCAAAAAAAATGTTCTGGTATGTAAAACCTTAGAAGTGAACGAGGGCGTACTTTCTTTTAACATGATTGTTTGTCTCGTCCTATGACATTTGTTTACCCCTTGAAGATGTATTGGAGAATTCTAAAAACTAGGAACTACACTGCTAAGAAAATATACATGCTCTTACGGGCATGCAATGGCAGATGGCTGATGTAATTGTGTGCTGTGCTGAAGCCAGAATTTTTTTGACCTACTAAAAGCAATTTCAGAAGTGGAAAACTTGTGAAATAGCTGGACACCCAGTGAAAATGATCACTTTTTGCTAAGGTTGATTTAAAAAAAAAAAAAAAGAAGAGAAAAGAAAAGAAAAGAAAAAAATATTGACTTGTCACAAAAGCAAAACAGTTTGAGAGACACAGACATGACAGGGCTTTTAATTTGAAATAGACACTGGCGAAGCAGGTGCTAGTTTGCTTATCATACTTGTGTTTGTGCAGATGAGTATAAAAAGACTAATGTGCTACTATATGTGAAATGAGGAAAATTTCCGTAATTTGATAAAAATAAAAAAAAATTAAAAAGAGGACATTTTGGCATCTGTCAGTTTATTAGTTTACTGCTTGTTATAGTAAGTTATACTGTATAGTAATGTAAAGTATGTAATAGTCAAGGCCATCATTAAAGCAAATGGAAGTGTATCAGACAGAAGATTTGTCACACTGGTATGATCACTAAATCAAAAAGGACTTCAAAATAAAAAGCTGCCTCCATTACAAGCCTACTTCAGATTTACTAGGTCAGATTCTTTCTGCAGTTAAAGTAAATGAAGACCCCAGCTACTATTTTCAGGCAAAACGTTCTTCAAAAGAGCTCAGAATAGAAGGAGGTTTAGAGTTGGCAGGACAAAACTAAGCCCCTCTTTATCCAGTAACACTTTGTCATTTAGATAAATCTGTATTAAAAAGAAGTATAAAAAAGTTACTGAGTCACACACAAAAATCTGACTTTAAAAATTATTTACAATTAATACCCAAGTACCAGCAAGTGAGAAAGCAGCATGTGCTAGCTGGTTGGAAGTCTTTTTGGAAGTTGTTTTTTTTTTTCCTACCTCGCATCACACCAAGCATCACTACAGTATAGACTATCGCAGTGTGAAGTCAGAAAAAAAGAACAGTTTTCTAGGACTGTTAAGTCACTCTAAGTCAGTATCCACTGCCTCCCAACAGGAGAAGTCAATTTTCCTTTTGAGTATAGCATTTCATTGATTTATTTATTTTTATGTTCTGGTCATCCAGTGGTACAGTAACATTCACAGATGTCTAGATTTAGGAATGAATTGAGTCAGTAAGTCCAATTGTTACCCAAAGTAACTCCCACTCTTGCATGCACACAGTTTTATGTGCAACGAAGGATTATCATTAACACTAAATGGGCATTCGTTTTAGGTTTTTACCTAAGAATAAAATGGATAATCAGAATGAACATTTTGTCTTGTTTGCAGCCTGCCAGAATGCCTCTCGCTATGTTGTAGTGCAGTGTGCACGTTCCCAGAGCTCAGCCATTATTTTAGTGAGTAGTATGTTTTCATAACCTTTGGAAAAGATAACTTTGAATACCCAAGGTTTGTTGAAATTGAATTCTGGTTGCTGTCTGTTACATTAAATGTACAAAAATAACTGCACATTTCACAGGAGACATAATTACAACAGTTCAAGGCCATGTCATTACACTCTATTGTTCCCCTAATAGTTAAACAGACATAATGACCATTGATATGGTGGCATTCTTAATGGTATCCTTCCCTATACGCCTTTAGCTAAACTGAGCCTGTTTGTCACTTTAATCAGCGCAATTAGAAAGATAGAAGAAGATATTGCACTCCTGACAAGAAGCACTACATCATATTAGGTGTGAAAGCTGCCTTGTGAGTGTATGTGTGTAAGACAAATGGGATAAGATAGACATATTGAGGCTGACAAAAAGCCAAATAGATGAAGACAGAGATTCGTACAGACAGTCTTCTCTTTAAAGTACACTTCATCCATAACAGGGTGTTTATCACTGATGAGGGAGTCACGTCACTTTATTTCACATTAAAGTCACAGGAAGTTTGAAAAGTGGCTTCTCAGCACCAAATCTTTGCCTTAATCAATATTCTCTGAGCAATCACCTGCAAGAAAGGATTGGTGCACAGCAGGGAACTCCTACAGATAGAAAAGGGAGCGAGTTGGAGAAAAAGCAATCCATCCATTGGAGCAGACCTGAGCGTGAAGAGTAGAAATCTTGATGTGAATACTGAGTGACGGACGGCGCAGGAACACAGTGAACTATGGGACAAAGACACAGAGAGTCCTTGCAGAGGGGGAAATGGTAGAACTGAAAGTAAGCATTTCACAGATCCTTGTCGTACTTTTATTTAAAGACGCTTACCTGCGCGTGTCTATGCATTTTTAAAAATAACATTTATTTAGCAAAGCACAACAAAAATAACATGACTTGAAGTTTTTTTTTCCATCTCAAGAGGCTGGTTGCTCGCCTAGTGGGATTGTTCATGGCCCAAATCCTAATCTCAGCACATGCTGGCTGCAGGACCTCAGTAAGCTCTTTCCATATTTGCAGTGATTTTAGGGGCCTAGGAAAAGCCCAGAGCACAAAATGCTTTGTGGGGGCTTGTGTTGTTTTCTGATGTTTATTGTTTTACCAAAAATATACAAATAATGGATGGCTAAAAAGTAACAATATAAAGTGGTCCACCAGAGTAGATAATAAAGATTTTGAAACTCACTTCTTTCATAGGAATTTTTTTATTTTCATGCTATGAAATCCCTCAATAAACATGCTTATTGTTGTATGTGGAGAGTTTACAGGAATGAAAAATAAATGAATCACAATAAAATTACATGAGGAAAAAACCAAAATATTATCAGGTAAACAGGCTGCATGTCAAGAGCACGGATCCCGGAAGATGTTAAAAAGCTCTCCACGAACTGCTAAAAGTGGTAGTGTCTGATCCACACATCTCTACAACAAAAACCCATTCCTGAAAGAATGCTGTGCATTTAAAGGGAAGACAGACAAGAGGTGAGGCAGAGTCTCCTGGGGCATGAAGAGCAGAACTCGAGAGGCTCTGGAATCATTTATAGCACTTCCTCTTCATGTGAATTTCATAGCCGAAGCGTCTACCACCCAGTTTTTCAGGAAAAAAAGGTGATTCACAAGTATGAAAAAAACTGTAAATGAGTAGAATCCTGCACTCTGCCTGCCCGTGTAAAGAGTGGTAAGGCACATAGAGCCCTCTGATGTAGGCAGCCATTTGTGGCTGAATAGGTATTGACTTTCAGCTCCTTTTTCTTCCTTCAAAAGCAAAGAGTTTGTCCATTACACAAAAAACATGGTTAATCCTTCTCAGTTCACTCCATTGTAACAAAGGGTAATTAGCATTTCACTTATTCAGTAATTAAGTTATTGACAGAACCTTGTGAATTTGGTAAATGTGAAAATACCCCTTTGCTTAATCAAGATGTCAGTTGCAAGACTCCGAGTATATCTCTTAATAGTAGAAGACATTTCTCCTTTTGTGTATAGGCAGAGAAATGCAGCACCTGGGTCAAATGAGATTTTATGTCTCAGAGGAGTTCATCAAATTTAATTATGATACATATAATTACCAAAAGCAATCTACTATGTGGTAGAAATAATCATTTCAGAGAGACGTTGGCACCTGCAGGGGTAAGGCATAATTTAGAGACAAGCAAGACTGACAGGAGGAAGTGAGTGAGGGAAAAAGAGACAGAAACAGGTGATTGCTGTATACTCCACTGAGAGCAGCAGGCTTGCAATGGTTTCCTCTACTGTAAGGGTTTAGAAAATGAATGAATATTTAAACCCCACACCGAAGGGGTTGGTATCACTTTTATCAGCTTTTTATCTTACAGGATTGAAAAATAACTTTTGACACATACTTGATTTTGTTTGATTATAAAAACATGGCCATCTTTCATCATGCTTGTACTTGCAGGAACCTAAACAAAAGCCTGGCAGAATCCAGATGTTTGCAAATGAGCTGGATTCATCGTAGCGATGCACAGAGAGACATAATCAGAGATTGTACAGCAGATATGGATTCAACAACAGGAGCTGACGGAAGAAGCCTGCTACGATGGGATCCCAGCAGTAACGTGTTCTTTCAGAGGGTGAGAAGGGGTAGGAGTTATGAGGTGGGACAGTACACCTCTTCTACACATACACATATGCAGAACCTCAGCAGTTCCCCACCCATCACAGAAACCCCCCGCAGAGTCTAATCCCACACAGAGCCCTTCTCGGCTTCACCCGCCTTCGATCGCTGCAGGGAAGAAAAAAAAAAATCAATGAAATATTTTCCCACCAAAATGAGGAGGAACAATGGATGAGAGCCGCACGTCAAGGTCTTCCTAATTAGAGAGTTCACACAAAAGGGCTCTTTTGCTTCATGGCTTGCAGAAGAGAGGCAGAGACGTTGGAAGACACGAATGAATTGATGGTGAGTGATGAAGGTCATACGCTTCCCACTCATTGCTCCCATCGCTCTAATATCAACTTCATAACTCATAACCTTGGCTGCACATCTGATCCTCTGACATCCCTCCATGTTTCTAGCGATAGCTGTGCACACAGCGTGCCGTGCAGGAAGCTACAAGCTTTCCCTCTCTTTGTCTCCTTGATGTGTAAAGAGACATGTCACTGTGATTTTATCACATCTAACCCACAAAATGGAAGTGGAAACTCTACTATATTGTTTCATTATTAAAAGACCTTCTGTTGCCATTTCTCTGGGTAAGTGCAGAAGGGTAAGTGTAGAAATTCTTAAATGGCCTTAGCTAGACTGATGCAAGACAATGTTTACCTCTCTCTAATGAGCATAAAACATTGGGATAGCTTACTGCCAGGTCCTTTATTGGCAGTGCATGCTTATCTTCCTCTTTTCTATACAAACTATGGTTATATTTCATTGACTATATTGGTTTGTGGCAAGAAAAAAATAGAGTTCATCACGTTTGCTCAACAGGTACCGCAACTGCTCAGCACAGCAGAAATGCATGTGCAGCAGAAGTATGTAGATCAGTGAAACATTGGATAATACCTGTCATTACTGCGCTTAACCAGCACCTGCCATCTTGACAGATGCTCATAGCACTGAGAGCTACGTTCCATAGGCCCACTTCAGCTGTTATAATGGTATTCATGTTTAGTGAAGAGGGCTACATTACACAGTCGTACTTTGAGACAGTGTTAATTGGCTGTTGCTGAGCTCCATATTCCATATGAGACACATTCAACTGTGCGACTTGCACGGACATTATGGAAGATATATTTTGGTCTCCAATTTTGATTTTAAAAATATCAAGTTATTAAAGATTTGTCAGTTCAAAAAAAAAAAAGTCCTTCAAACAAGTAGTAGGTGTGGCTACCTACAGGAGGGCTCTCAGGCTGCAATGTCATGAAACAAAAGACAGTTTGGATTTGATAACTGTAGTGTGCACAACAAGTGAGTCTGAGAGATGTCATTAGAACAGATAACACACATAATAACAAAATTCTGAAAATGCAGTGGTACTGAACTGAATGAAATACGAGAAGAGGACCCAAACACAGATTCTGAGACAGACTCATCAACAAAAGGTGAGCCTTTATTTTGGCTGATTCAAAAGACCAACAAACGCACAGTGACAAACAGACTCCAAGACAGTCAGGCAGCACACTGGAGAGGTAAGCAGACACTGAGACAAGGACCAAAAGCAAAACAGCACTGTTTATACACACGAGGGTAATTAGGGGAGGGAAAGGACACGCAGGTGAAACCAATAAGGATAATGACACAAGGGAGGAAAAATAAAATGCAAGACACAGGAGACAAATGACTACCAAAATAAAACAGGAATACATTTACAAATGAAGAGGGTAGATACACACATACACACAGCAGCTTTACACAGGGGAAATCTAAGAAACTCATACAAGAAACTCATAAAAAAAAATCTAAGAGCATGAAAATAACTAAGAGACAAGCTCTAAGTAATTACAAAGTTTAAAAAAAAAATCTAAAACAACATTAACAAGAAACAACAGCACAAAAACAAAACGCAAGCACTTTATTTTTTTTAGTGCCATAGGTACAGTAGGTATTGTATGTAAAGACACTGCAATTCTTCAGAAGCTTATGGGGTCAGCATAGGCCTACAAGTGTTCTCATCTATCTTTATGTGCTAAAGAAGTATACTCACAAGCAAAAGAAGAACTACACTGGGAAGACAGCAATCTAGACAGTGTAATAGATGGATGTACGTGTAGCGTTTCAGCTCAGAAAAATGAAGCCAGTGTGGAAGTGTCTTAAACCTGCATTCTGTCTGAAGGCCACCAAATGGCAGTAGCTGTGGTTCCAAAAAGACCTATAGAAGTCTATGAGAAAACAATGTCCAGTCTTGACCTCTATAAATAGTTTTCTGAAGAGTTTATGGGCTCAGTCACTTGTTTTAGGTCATATTGAAAAAAAATGAAGCCTATTTTGTAAATCTCAGTCATTCTACTTTTTAAAATGGAGGGTTATCTGTGGTATGAAACTGCACTGGCTAATGACTTCTCAATCAGAAGTTCTTAGCCAATGAATATGTCACACCTGCCCCTCCCCTACACACACACCAGATCGACCCCTTCTCATCTCATCCCGTTTTTTGTGATCCAGTTGGCAACAGTGGAGTGGCTCGAGGCTTCAAAACGGGACTTCAGGAATCAGTGACTAACATCATGGTAGCTGCATCCATCTTTTGTACTGTCTATGATGGTGATTAGTTATATAAATGCTTACACTAATATAAACTTACAAATGTTATACCTCATAGTAAAGCTAGTTCAGCAATGAGAGCTCATTAGGAGGAATTGTACATGATTTATTGATAAGAAATACAATTTGCTATTTGGCAATTAGACTCTGATGGCCCATGGCAACCATCACATAACATTTCAGTCTGTGTCCTGTCAACAAAATAGAATGATAATATTTTAAATAAATGCCAGAGCCACATCTGATATAAAATGACTGTGGTGTCAAATTAGATATTAAGAATTGTGGAATTTTACTTGTATTGGTACCAACTACTACATTTCCGGTATCAGGATATCCCTGTCACCATTTATCAACAACACTTTAAAATATCAAATTAAAAAATTACTCAGAAAAGATTGTAGAATATGGAAAGGCTGTTAATATCATAGCAACACCTCAAAATGGCAACCTGGCTTCCCAGAGCAAAGTGTGTAATTCTTACAAAAACAATGATCATTGTTATCAGAGAAAAGTCACTAAAGGTCTAAAAGCACCCCAATCACTTTGCATTTAACAAATGCCACTTGACTCTGGCTATTCTGTAATTATTACATACAGCTGGCATGAGGAAATGTCAGTGCTGTAAAGAATGTTATGTTGATGGATGTACATATAAAAGTGTCCGTTTTTTAGTGTTTGCTTGTGTCTCTGTTAGTGCTCATGTTTGTGTATGCGTGCCCAGATGGCAGCTCCTCTGATGGGAGCATGTGTGTGGGTGAGCTGTAACTCAAGAGGCTGGATGGAGGACAGACTAAGTGGCTCTCAGGGGAGAGTCGATCGATTATTAAAGACAGTGGAGAGGGACAAAACAGCCTAAGCTTACGGTAACAGCAAAAACAGACACACAGTCTTGGTTAGCGTAATTGCTATGGACAGGCATCGGTCTGAATGTCCTCGTCTCAGTTCGCCTCTCTGTGACATTTCTCCGAGGAGTTTCATCTTCCTCTAGTCACGTATGCCAAAGAAAGTGGATAGATTCTAGTGACAGAAAAGTATAAATTAAATCTAAAATCTGCTAAAGTCTCATATTGCTCTCCAGTCTTGACACGATAGTGTAAAATAAATGTACATGTACATTCACAATTAACCAGATGCAAGAAAACATTATTATTTATGTTTCTGTGTTTGCATCAATTCTGAGCTTTCATACTTGCACCCGAGAGCTCTAAATCAGTTTGTGATATAGCTCAAAACTCCGGAAGGCACAAGGGCACAGAGTTTGCAGGAGAAGCGGTGCCCTCAAAATTTCAATACAATTCAGAAACTGCACCTACCAAGTGCAGCATCCCTGACAACCACCCCATCCCCTTGATGCACCAATATCCCCACTTCCCCTCACATGTGAGGCTTTTTAGAAAGTGATGAAAGCAGAAGAGGAATTCCAAATGATAACAAAGTCCCTCTGGACGTCTTCATCCCATTCCCAATCCTGACTACCTTTCTACCGTCCTCTCCATTTACCGTCTCCACTCCCACCACCACCGTTCTCACAAGTCTGGGAAATGCAGCTGCTGTCAGCTGCTGAGGGCCTCCAGGCTGATCTCTCACTTTCTGGAATGCACAGTGTCATAATGAGCTCTGCCCCTTCCTCCATCTACTATGTTCTCGTTTCTAAGAGTTCTGCACTCTAATGACTAAAGAAACAAGGTCATAAGTAGCGTTTTTTCTGATCAGTGAAGTACACCAAAGTGACTATATTTTTTAAATTATTTTGATATCAAAATGACAGGAGTCCAAATCAGTTTGCACTCATCAAATGAATTAACAAAATGAAGCTAGATAAAAATCATATCAACAGCTTTTTAGGTGGAAAAATCTGTTAATTTTGATTAAAAAAAAAAATTCACAGGCACTGCATCTGTGGTTTCTCCAAATGATGGTGACTCTCACTAAATGCTGGAATCCTCTGGGAGATCTGTGTATCAAAGGCTGCATGCAGCTGTGCTTGGCCTCTGTGCTTATGTTGACCCCTGAACCTGAATCATTACTTACACCTGTCAGTCAGTGGAGGGCTTGGCCTCTGGTGACAGCTGAAGGGTGAATGAGACATGCCTGGCACCTTAAATCTAACACACTATACTCCCCTGTGGTTGCAATAATCATAACTCAAGAGCTGACCTCTGACATCTTACTTATTACACCAGGGAGATGTATGCCTATAAAAAACAACACAAACATACAATGTGGGGTATTATATCCAGTGAGGCAAATGTTGTTCTCAAAGTGAAGGTTTCTTAGTTTGGATTGGGTTAGATCAGTGTAACCTGCAAGTGAGGAACATAACCAATCTAATATCATAATGAAACAGGAACTGAAAGCCATGCAGGCTGAGTGTGGTCCCAGACTCATAAATTATAGCAGGCTCCATAGAGTAGAGCTGCCCTAATATACTGTCAAAATGTGAAATTTTAATCTCAGTCATTTGTAAAGCTCCATTGATAATTTGCCAAGTATGACGCAATGGGTCACTGGCAACCACTAGCAATGTTTATTTATTTATTTTTCTTTGTTTGTTTATCTGTGTATGCAACTGTATGTATTTTCTGTGCATTACATTCTGTCATCCTATTAGCATATTTTCTCATTCCTCTCGCAGCCCATCACTTGGCCCAATCTGTTGTCTATGGAAAATGATATTTGCTAAAATGAGCCCCTGAAGCGGACACATAATGTTGATAATAATGATAGAAATCTAGTTTTCCTCTTGATGCATGAATGCCTTTTAGATTTAACAGCCATATGCTGGCGCTGTAGTTGTGGCTGCTGTTATTGTTGTTGATTGTTTCTAATCTTCCCGAGCGCTGGACATCATACGGGCTACCCAAGAGTACCCCAGCTGGGTGATGGAGAAGGAAGAGTACAAGAGGGTGAAAGGTAATGCATTTGTGCATGCATGTCAAAGAGTACACTCAAATGTTAATATGTTTCAAACTATAGGTTTTGCTTGTGACTTTTTTTAAATTTATGTGTATGCCAGTCCTGTGGATGAAGCCTATCCTAATTGTGTTTGTATGCTGTAGAATCTTCTATCAGGCAATAGTTAAACTGTAGTCTTGCTGGGTCAAATCCACTGAGAAAGCTACCTATGGCAATTTGCAACCCAAGACCACTGCTCAGATAGCAGCTTTCCCTCTGAGTCAGGCCAGTTACCTTACCTGGGAGCCATAAGGCTGGATTGGAAAAATGTGTGCGTGCATATGTGTGTACGTGTGCCTGCCTGCCTGCCTGTGTGTGTGTATTTATAGGTGTATGTGTGTGGCTTGTATTAGAAGCAAAAAAAAAAAAATCATCATGTGTCCATCCTTCAATGACCTTGGAGCTTGCAGCGAGGATGGACACTTTGCAAAATTGTCCAATGTTGTTCAGTATGCTTGTAAGCCAAGCATCCTGGTTTTTGCCTTAGGCATCTTCAAAATTGTGTTGTTACAGACTTACAAAAAAATACAAAAATACAAAAAAGATTGGTCTGCCTGTTTCTGGATGCTCTACCTTCTGAAAGTCAGTACCTTGAAGCTGTGGTGTTAAATCTTAGCACTTCATTAGATTCAGTTGTGATAACAGACCTGATAAAGCACAAGATAGCTAGATCACATGTTTTATCCTGTCTTTTACGAGCTTTGCCAGGTTTGTTTGTAGTTAGGAGGAACTCACTTGCCCTTGCTTTGCTGCATGGATTCTACTTATTTAATTCATCAGATTGTTTTATCTTTATATTTATTTTTTTCCTTAAGAATGCTTATAAGTGGTTTTTAAGGGGTTGTTTTGGTCTGCTTTTTCCATATATGCAAGCTATCAGTATTGCATCAGGATATTTAATAATTCAAGAGTGTTTCTGCTTCTAATGCACTTTTGAGCTGCTAAAACAAGATGAAGAGAAGACCAGAGATGACTATCAAACTAAGTCAACACATTTTCCCCCCACACACACACACCCACACCCACACCCACACACACACACAGATTTTGACGTGTATGGTTTACTACCCTTTAACATTTCTAACCAAATTGTGTCACTTACCACCTTTACCAGGGTGTAACATTTTTGTGAGTGAAAGAAATAGTACAATAAATGACTGGATGGTGATAAATAAAGACATACTTTGAATTAAATCACATTTGATTAAATTAAAAAGTCATTACAGATGACAGCAATTGTTCATTCAGCTTTAGGAAGCTGTGTTAATGGGGTCTGTGCCAGAGTACAGTTAAAAAAAAAAAGTGTCAGAGAAAAAGAAACTAGTTAATGAAACTGTCAGATGCAGATGCATCAAATTACCTGAGACTCATTTTAATTTAATGAGAAATTTGATCCATGTAGCAATGGGCCTTAAAATAAAAGGATAGAGTTGTCAATTACTGTAATCTGTAATGTGGGAAAAATATTAATCTAATCACTTCAGTGTATGATCTGACTTGAAATGACTGCTTATAAAGTATAAAAGCGACTTTGAATTTGGACGGGAAGTATGAGCTATTTTGTTACTCTGAGCTATTTCAATAAAGGACATCATGTTCCGCTGGAAAGATTTCCCTGGAACCGATCAGCAGGGCTGTGCATAATCATGCAGATGGTCCTGGTTGACTAGATTTTCTAGAACAAAATAAGACTCAATAGAAAAGGAGAATAGGTCAGTAGACTAGAGAGGAGAGTACGGAGTAAGAAAAGAAGTAAAAACAGGACTAAATGGAGTGGAGAAAAACAAAGCATGCAACCAAATGGAATGTGGCAGAAACTACAGAGAGATTAGAGGGGTCAAGGAAAGGGGAAAGGGTAAGACTGAGTAATCGACAGGCCTAGACTGAGTGCAAAGAAGTTTTAGGAGGAGAGAGAAGAGGTGAGGAGAGTTAATGTTATGACCTGTCTAAAAAAGAATAGCATTAACATTGGAATAAGGATGACAAAATAATAGGGCTGTTGAAATTAACTTGATAATGCATCAATTTACACTAAATAGCACAATTAACAAAGAGTCTATATTCTCTTCTGTGTTCATAGATCATACATTCAACATAACAAATAGTAAATATATAATTACATTCCAGTAACCCACCAAACCATTTGGATTGCAAACTGCCAAAGAAAAATGAAGAAGAAGAAAGAGAAGAAGGCTACCATATAAAGTCATAGCTCAAGCTGCAAATTAATTGCATGCCACTGTAGCCTTCTAGTTAATTTTGATTATATTAGAGGTCTCACTGTACTCTTTGTATTAGTGATAACAGACAAAGTTTTTTCTTGAATAGGAAGTTATTTCAAGTTTCAAAACTTGACAGATGGCTCGCTTGACAAAACTGCAAGGCTTAGTTTTTGCTTCAGTACATCCAGCCTATAATATCACAGGCAAGTTTTGCAGACATTTAAAAGCAAGAGCATTTGCCTTGATAATATGCAACTGATCATGCTTGATAGTAGCCAGCAGAAACCAACTGATGTGTCAACCTCCGGCAATGGCTGAGAATAGGAAAGGAATTTTAAAAAAAGGTCTAAAATAAATCAAATGCACTGAGTAGTAAGGGGAAGGGAACAAACGTGCAATAGTAGCAGAGCAGAGCTAAACAGTGATATGTGTGTCTGCACATGCCCGTCAGACAGGACATTGCAAGACAAATGAGGTGGGTAAATATGCTGTTATCATCTGATGGTGATAGCATGAACCTGTTGAACTTTGACATTCTTTGGGTTTGAACTGATTTAACATCATAAGTGTCTTGGATTTAGCAAGATTTGACATATATATATTATATATGTATGTGTGTGTGTGTTTGTGTGTAGCTTTACTGTGTTATGAATCATCATGTCATCCGCACACTTCCTTAGGGTTCATTTTTTTAATTCATTATTTTTATTTTTTACCTATATGGGTGTGTCTCTTTTACTTAAAAAATAAATTTAAAAAAATGCTTCATCAAAGTTAGCCTTTGCCGTTTGTCTCACTTCTATGTATAGATCACAGGCAGCTTCTGAGACTGTTTGTAGTCTACATCTGAGCCATGCAGGTACACAGTGGGGAGCAGGAATTCATGCCTATGTTTGTCTACAGAGGTGTGACTCTGAATAAGAATGTGTTGTTTACGTCTATATCAGTCGCTCCCGAGTAAACGAGCATGTACCAGTCCTCTGAACGAGGAAGTTTTATTTCATATTTTAACTGTTAGGAGTTCTGATTTCCTGAAGCGCTATGAAAATTTACTAACACAAAAGCATGGCACTCCTATCAATACGCGCATTCAACATGTAATCCTATGGCCATTGCACAAGGACAACAGCATGCATGTGTCTGAATGTTCGTGAGCAGAGGGGTATTATCATTCTTACCTTAGTACATTTCATGAAGTTCTGTAAATGGAAATTAAAAAAAATAAGTCCCATCAATCTCTTTCAAGAATGGTGACTTAAAAGGAAGTGCCTTCAAAAGCAGAAGAACTCAACCTGCAGTTTGGAACACTGAGCCAATCAACATGATGCGGTCTCCTTAAATCACTTTCTAACACATCTACTATCTGCACACATCCATCCCTTTGATGTTTAAGTTAGAGGGTGCAAGAAAAAAAAAGCTTAACTGTTTACACTGGCTTAATATAGCTCAACTTGTTGTATGTAGAACATATGTAAAAGCCAACAGATGGTCTTTTGTTCCTTTTATGGGCTCCAGACGAGCCAACAGATGAGCTTCTGTAGTTCAAATTGCTGAAGAAGTTAATGCTGGTTGTGATAGAAAGGGCTCACAATACACAGTGCATCACGCTTTGTTTTGTATGGGGCTGTATAGCCACAGACCAGTCAGGGTGCCCATGCTGACCCCTGTCCACTGCTGAAAGCACCAACAATGGGCATGTGCACATCAGAGCTGGATGTGGAAGATGGAAGAAGGCGGCCTGCTCTGATAAGTCATGTCCTTTTTTTACATCTCATGGATGGCCAGGTGCGTGTGTGTCATTTACCTGGGAACACCTGGCACCAGGATGCACTATGGGCAGAAGGCAAACTGGCAGAGCTTGTGATGCTTTAGACAATATTCTGCTGGGAAATCTTGGGTCCTGCCATTCATGTGGATGTTACCACTAAGCATCATTGCATGTACACCCTTTCCGTGGTGGCCTCTTTCAGCAGGCTAACGTGCCCTTCCACAAAGCAAAAATGGTTCAGGAATGATTTGAGGAGCACAAAAAATGAATTTGAGGTGTTGGCATGGCCTCCAAATTCCCCAGAACTTAATCCAATTGAGCATCTGTAGGAGGTGCAGGACAAACAAGTCCGATACATGGAGGCCCCACCTCACGACCTTACGGGACTTATGCCAGATACCACAGCACAGTTTCAGGGATCTAGTGGAGTCCATGCCTCAACAGGTCAGGGCTGTGTTGGCAGCAAAATCGGGACCAACACAATATTAGGTAGGTGGTCATAATGAAATGCCTGATAGGAGGTGCATTTATTCAATTTAATGTTTAACATCCAAGCTTGATAACATAAGAATTGATTGCCTTGGGTCATTATGTTTCTCTAAAGCCATAACCAAATCTGCCAGTGGATTAAAACGTATAAAATAAAGAGATGATAAAGTATTTGACATTAATTGTAACTGCCCACAGGAGGAGCACGATGGCTTCTGCTGCGACATGCAAAAGCAGAGAAAGTGATCGGGGATCTGTGTGTGTGCGTGCATGCGCCTGAGCGTGCCAACTCAGCCAATATCTGCCTCATGCATTCCACATTGTCCAACATGTAAAATTCATGATAGGAACTACTGTTTGTAAAACAAAAACAAAAAACAAAAAATACATGGGAGGTGAAAGTGAATAAAAACCTAGCCATCACACTCCAAATGTGAAAAAGGAAAGAAAAATGCAAGAGAACAAGGCAATGATGGATGTTTTTAAAAAAAAACCTCTTCAGACTCCTAACTTAAATTGGATTTTAACTCCACTGAGTGCAGGTAGATTTTTATTTTCATTCAGCTGTCAACCACTACTGATGACAAGTTAACAGCCCCGGCACAGAATGCAAATCATGTTGGCTTTCTCATTTTGCTGCCAGGTGGAGCTCTAAATATGTCGTTCAAGCTAGGCTTGCTTCCACCACAAAGACTAAATAAAGTATAATTGAAAAGTCTGAAACTCTTCAATTTTTATGCATTGTTGTAAGGTCCCGGCTTCAGTGTCCATCATTTTGACAACTTACCAAACACCTTGGTTGGATAGCCTTGAAGCTTTCATGAATGAAACATGGTGTTATTTTTCTAAAAGTCTGGGTTTAAAAGAAGACTTGCCATAATCAGCCATGCAGGGCTTTTTTTTTTTGTTCTTTTTTTTTTTGACCTACTGTATGCTATCACAAAGTCTTTGTTTACATTTCGTCAACATCTCATACATATCAAAAATACACCATGAATCCACGTTTAATGTTTACAATCATGGCATGGAGGCACAGTATGCTGCAGCTATTTTAATCAGTGAGATTAAAATAGCCTCAAATCCAGCTTTGACTAGATTTCTTTATGGGAACCTCCACAGTAACTATAGTATAGTAAGAAATCCTGATCACCTTGCATATAGCCATAGCTGTAAATGGCAGCTGCGTACATTATAATCCTATTTACTGTCATGTAAAGCTTGGCTTACAAGAGAAGATATATCCAGCAGGGCAGGCTGAAGACTAGGAGTAATTCTCTCTTGTAAGAGAGGAGAGGATGGCTCGCAAGTCTTGACAGATTCGAGTGTTCTCTTAACATACACACTTTGACCACCTGCTACATCCTCCCTTTACTGTGTGGTGACAGCTGATGATGGTGTCACTGTTGAAGAAATGTTCAAAAAAAACAAACTTGCTGAGGAAGAAACTTTGTTATGTTCATATTTGTGCCACACTAGCCATATCTGTGTGTTTGAACAAAGCCAGATTTCTCTGTTGATCATGATTTCTGATGTAGAATGTCAGTTTTATTAAGGCTTTAGAAGTGTGAGTTAACATCACTGCTGGTTATTTGTCATTTTTCTTATCACTGTTTTGTCTTCTTTAAATGAAAGTTGAAGAGAGAACACAGCCAAGTTGTTTGGCATTCAGAAGATATACTCATTTAAAACATAGATCATATGAATGCACAGACTTAGGTATAGAGATCCGTGTGTGTGTGTGTGTGTGTGTGTGTTCTTTTTTTTAACTTCTGTTTTATTATTTATGGCTGTAGCTCAGGGGGTAGAGCAGGTCACCAACTGATCAGAAGGTCGGCGGTTTGATTTCTGGCTACCCCAGGCAGCATGCCAATGTATCCTTGGGCGAGATACTTAACCCCAAGTTGCTCTCCGACGCAGCCGTTGGAGTGTGAATGTTAGATAATAAAGCACTTAGCTTAGTTAATCATGGAAGTGCTTGTGTGAATGGGTGAATGCAAACATGTTCTATGAGTGCTCAGAAGAATAGAAAAGCGCTATATAAGAAATAGTCCATTTACCATTTATTTATAAACACTTTCATAATCAGAGATACATTCTGCAGTTTAAAGCTAAAGTACGAAGAATTCCAGAATAAACTTGGAAAAAAAAAGTTTGTTATGTACAGCACTCAATCTGCACATCTGAGCTGATCTGAAAATGCCTGTGAATGGCCAAAGAAAGCTTCCTGTAATGGAAGTCTGAAAACAGAACCCACAGGAGCCTGAAAGATCATTTTAATTGCAATGTGCTAAATGATTTAATGGTGACTGTCCTTTTTCATAGTTTTTCATGTTCTAGTTTGTTACACTTTGATGATACCTTTAAGTGCTAAAAGCAACTATCATTCCCTACCAACCAAGACCACACTGTACCAGAGGACTGCAAGGCAGGTGATATTTACACATACATGCGGAGTGGGTTCAACGCAAGCAATGAAGATTATGAATGAAAGGGTACCAAAAATCCAGTGTGAATGTCTTAACAGCTTGGAGAGTTTGGTCTGACAGAGGTCAAGTAAACAATAAGGTTCAAATGTTTTTTGTGAGATATGGTCAGGCAATAATGCACACTCCACATGATGATGGTGTAATACTGCAGTCAGTATTTGTTGGTGATGAATTCTTAGACAGAGACTAAAAATCTTGTTTGAATAAAGGAAAGAAGAAAAAACAAGTTTTTTAGTTTTATCATTTCAAGCAATAGAAGAAGAGAGAAAAGAAAAACTGGCAGGGCTGAAGAAACAGTAGCAACAATGGAGAAACTGATAAAATTGGATTGGATTATTGCCACAAGGCAACATGATGTCCCCATCTCTCCAAGGAAGCCACACAGTTGAGATCTCACATTGTGACACATGCAGCTCCCTATATGCAGCCTCAGCATGTGAAGTCACCCTCATCCCCAGGACTTGATGAAACAACGAGACTTGCCACAGACAACTGTGCTGATAGCAGCTTTTGTAAGAACTGTAACATTCAGGTGTCCTGCTGAAGCTTGGTGGCGGGGATTTTAGGAGCTGATGTTACCTGTCCATGTCAATTGCTCAATCATCATTCTTCCCTTTGAGTTGGTCACATTCACAAGCAAAGGTATGCCCATCAAATGCACACGTACGCGTACAGTGTGTCTGTTTCTGTCTGTTCCTTTGTTATTGTATATCTGTCGAGCCTCTGGGAGGAACATCAGTGTCTATATCATTGTGGGAGAGTGGGCTCAGTCATTATAGCACCATGTGGCCTTGTCTAATTGTCTCACAGCATTTTTCCTACCATTCATCTCTGCTACATAAAAGCATGTGGAAATGAAGTCATGAAGAAGCCATTGCTGATTCTAAGTTATACAGTACTGTGTAAAAATCTTGGGCCACCCCTCATTTCTTTATATTTTGCTTCCAAGGAGCCAGACCATGTTGTCATTTTTTAAAGTGATCTTGAACAATAGTTCTCAGGCTTTCTGAAGGTCTTCCAGAGTTTTTTTTGGACAGTGCCAGTTTTTTCACTCATTTTCAGTCCAGTCCTTGTACCTGACCATTTTCAGAGGAATGTTTTTTTCTTTGTTAAGCTCCTTAACGCTGACTTATGAATCATTCAAGCATTATAAAAGGCACCCGACCAAGGCATGAACCATTGTCTACACATTACAGGCAACTTAGCAAATTTTTTTTAATTGTATCTTTAGGCACTCTGTTACTAGCAGTAAAACATGATTTGTTCCCATTTCTTGACCTGGATCTATTAAAAATGCCAAAGATAGCAGATTTACAGGCATAAAATAGTATCTTGCACCAACCTGGTGATTCCCAAAGAGCTTTTAGCTGAAAACATATCTTGGCATGATGTGCAGTGTGTCCTTTAAATTAATCTAGGAAACTGGACAGGTGGAGGATGAAAGAAGAAGTGGCAGGTCTAAAAAACTATCTACAGCAGTTGAGCAGTATCTGAAAGTAATGTCTTGTGTAATTGATGGAATTATTAAAAGAAGTAACACAAAAAAAATATCACATTTTGAGCCACCATTCAGTACCATCTGGAAAGTGTCTGACTGTCAATGGTTTCATTTTTCAGCATGACAATGATCTCAAACACACTGCCAGTGCAGTAAAAGCATACCTGGGTAGAAAAAACACACAGTGGAACACTATCAGTCATTGATTGGCCTCCCCAGAGCCTGGACCTCAACCTTATTGAAGCAGTGTGGGATCATCTTGAAAGAGAATGGAACAAAAGATAGCAAACATCTAAAGAGCTTTTGAATGACCTTCGGGAACTATTCCTAAAGTCTACTTGAGGAAATGACCAGAAAGCTTGCCTCAAAGAGTTGAGACTGTGTTGAAGAATGAAGGTGGATATACCACCCGGAGACTCAAATCCCCTTTGGGGTTGTGTCAAGAAAAGCATCTGGCATAAAACTCTGCCAAATCAAACATGCGGAGCTACCTGCTGTGGTGACCCATTGTGGCAAGGGAGCAGCCAAAAGTAGTTTTATACCAAATACTGACTTTCAAGCTCATTACAGTCATACAAACTCTGTTTTGCCTTATGTATGCTTGCAGATGTTTCAATAAATCACAGCACCTTTTTCCCATTTTCCTGCAAATCATTAAGAAATGATGGCTGGCTCAAAATGTTTGAACAATACTGCATCTAAATATGAAATTCAGAATTTGACATGGGAACAGTGAGCAGAAACAACAGCCACCACACTGTAAACCCGGATAAGTTGAATCTACTTGAAAAAAAAAAAGGTAACTCGTTGCCTTAAATTTTTTAAGTAATGAAACATTAGTTCAATAAGTACAGTGGACTATGTTCAGTGTACTTGAGGCCCTTTTGGAATCGAATGGAAGATCTAAGTTGAATGTATTAACAACAGAGATTCAGTAACTGAAGATACTTAGTTTAAGTAAGAGGCAGACAACCCTTCACACCTATGGGCAATTTAGAGTGACCAATTAAGCTAACCCCAGTAACTGCATGTCTTTTGATTGTGGGAGGAAACCCACACAGACAAACTCCAAACAGCAAGAGGACCGGGCCGAGGTGGAATCAAACCCAGATTATTAGATTGTTATTCTAGCTTTGAGGCAGTACTGCTAGCCACCATGCCACCGTGCTGCCTGTAGTAAAAATATTTTTTACAGTGTTGAACTGTGTCTGTTTACATTTGGTAAATAAACAAACATGATAAAACTCAGCCCTGCTGAACACTGGTACATTAACATTTACAAAATAACATTTGTCCATGGAACAATTAAAAAAACTGTACAAGTAGAGAACCAGAGGGTGAACAAAAGAACAAACAAAAAGACCAAATATCTACTCTTTCAAACTCTACACAGCAAGAGGCCTGGCCCAAGGTGGAATCAAACCCAGATCTTCTAGATCTTCATTCTAGCTGTGAGGCAGCACCACTAACTACCACGCCACTGAGCTGCTGCTTATCAATCTACTCTGTTAAAACCAGTATAAACTAGATTTTTAGCGGGTGCAAAGCCTAATGATATTAAGTTGTTTGAACTCAAACACATATTTACAATAAGATAGACCATCAAAAAGTACAGTCTACACAGCATTAATAAACAATGTTGCGAAATGACAGATGTTTAAGTAATATAAACTCAGTTTATTTCAGTAGGAGCTGTTGATTGGACTTAAAGACACAATTACAATGAAAAAGGACATGAAACAGTTTACCTTACTCAGCATTAACAAGTAATGTTCACATTTTAGGCAATTTTAGGTAATATGAACTCAATATTTTTAAGTCGAATCAAAGGCTGGGTTTACAGTGCACAAATAAGACGAGGTGTGGTAAAACTGAAAGAGAATGCGAGAGATGGGGAGGTAGATATTCATAGAAGCAGATAACAAGATTCTCTCTTAACAAAGATGCTTATGCATGTTAAGGTCAGTGTGATAATATTCATACCTGCGATTTTCATGACAGCCAGATGTGAAAATCTGACATAGTCTTCACTGTGATCACAGAATATCCCTCTGATATCACTTAAAACACAGAAGAGGAAAACGAGTTACGTTTCCCTTTTGCTTGTGGAAAGACACCAGTTAAAGGCAACTAACCATGAGAGAAATCTCTGACTTAATCACTTCAGTCTCTTTTCTAATTTCCCCCTTTTTCATTTTCCTCTTATTTGAGCTCATTTCCAGCATTTTGTTTTTCTTCTTGTGGTGTCCTGTCAACACCTGCCACATTCCTCTGACAAGTCATCATTAAGTGCAGAGAGAAATTTACTTTAAATTGACTACTGAGAGCTCTCCAAGAGTGTTTGTGCAATACTGACAAGTTTTTTTTTTTTTTTTTAATTAAAGTGGCTAAACAAACATGTTTTCCCACAGAACAAAACAATACAGTTCCTTTGAGAGCGTCTAACTGGGAACCGTTGATAATGGCTGTACTACATCGCAAACAATTCATGCTGGACAGCCATGACGTGAGTGGTAGACATCAAAGAAAAACAGGCATAACAGAGTACATTCCTGTAGGCTTTGTAATGCACATATATGTTAGTAAATGTGCCCATGATGCAGGCAGGTCCTGAATGTAACAATCATACCACTGGTGTCCTTTAATAAATGGGAAAATCTGACTACAGTTTTAGAGCTGTCACGGTCCCTGTTTTTAATCTTTGAGTTGTTTTGGAGTCTTTGAGTTCTTTTTTGAAGAATTTCCTCTTCATTCTCACTGTTGTTCTAATGCTGTTGTCACTGTTGCTTTTGGTTACCGTTAGGTAGATTACTGTTTAGATTTCATTATCATCCTAGTTATCTTGACTATTCTTGCGGTATTTGAATTCTAATCTCAGTTTAGTGATTATGTTCTGGATTCAAGTTGTGGACTCTGTTGTGATTTCTTCATTACTCTAAAAGTGAGCTTCTTGAGATATTGTTGAGGCTCTGATTTCTGTCTGTGCCACATGTTTTTCCTAGTAAGAGATTTTGTGGTCCTGTGTTTAAGTTCATGCTTGCGCTGTTATCTTATTGAGTTATTGAAGTGTTGGTTCCTGTCTAATTTGCATGGAATTGATTGTGTTTGTTTATATTACTTATTATTCAAGTAATAGTTGTTAATTCTTGGTCTTTGTATTTTTTTTAAATTCTCATGTGTTGGGTTCCCACAGCATTTTCTATCGTACTCTTCTTTCTCTTCATTCTGTGCCCCCAACCCCCGAGTTAGTTCATTCGTGTTTCAGTGTCTCCCCCTTTCAGTTAGAGCCACAGTTTGTTTCCTGTTTTATTATGATGGCTAGTTTCCTCTTTTGTCTTAATTTGGCTTTTACTTCCCCAGGTGTGCCTTATTCCTAATCAGCCCTCTGTGTATAAATAGTTCAGTCTTCTCTTTGCCCCTTGCCAAGATGTCTTACACTTGCTACTTCTCTGTATCTGTACTACTTGTGTATGTTAGACTTCGGTTTTGATTTTATATTTACTTCTTGGTTCTCTTGTCAATCTCTGAGCTCCTGTTGCTAATACCTAGTTGCTAACTATCACTTTATTTGGTGCTGGACAGAGAGTGCACAATAAATTATTAAGACTTCGTCACTGAGAATAAACCAAAACTGGAGGTTGCAGGCTAAGAATGACCAACTGCTTAAAAACATATTTCTTTTAAATGAAGGAAAATGCAGTGTTTGCATATAGTTATTTTCCATTAACAATCACATTCATAAAACTCTGATAACAGTCAAATAATATGGGGCAAATGTCATGCTGACAACTGACACTCATTCACCACTAAGACTCTAAATCTGCACTGCAGCTTTTTGGACCACTGTGATACAGTTATGGGATTTTCAATTAATTAAAATTTCCACCTGCTTGATGTTTCAGTTCCTATATCAAGAAAAAAACAAACCAACAAAAAAAACAACAAAAATAAATTCCTTGATAATCCTGAAATGAAAGAAACCAACAACAAAAGGGGACTCCATAATGCATAACAGTTTGAACATTTCACTTTGAGAGACAAACAGTGTTGAACAGTCACACTTAATACTTTAGCTGCTAGTGGGAGTAAATGACACGCAAATAGATGATACACATATTAAATCATCTATATTGCAGTTTTTCATTAGCATTCAGTGCACTCGGCGAGCTTTCATGAATTCTTCATTCAGTAGGAGATGTAATGAAGTCTTTCTTGCAATTTGGCCCATCAATAATTAGGAAACCTCACTCAATGGTCTCTGGAAATAGTGGCTGTGAGAAATCCTATACCATTAATATTGCATTGAAGTCTTTCCGGCTTATTAGCAAGGCTAGGTCCTTAATGAGCCAATAGTCCTTAGTATTGTCAATATTTTATCCTTATGTACTTTTGGCGATTGAAAAGGGACTTCAAGTATTAAGGTTAATGACCCTGTACATGAGGGTCAAGAAGGGAGTGAAAAGTTTTTTTATCTTTATTTTTATATACAAGAATAAATTAAAGAGTTAAGTAGAAAAGATTCCAAAGAAAAATACTTGTAATTGAGTGATTCTGTAAATACCTTTCAAAGTTTTATATCACTTTTGCTGCAGAATGAAATCTTTTTTTTTTTTTTAAACTGATACAACAGCAGAAATTGCATCCCCTGGTGTGACACCATGCAGTTTTTGGAAAGTGAAATCTGCTTTAAATGCATGGCTGCTTAATTTCCCCTCACTATTATTTGAACACAGTCGAGATCCATATGGGTGCCTGTGTTCTGTGACACACAAAAGAAGTCTTTCATTTCTCTGCAGAATTCTAATCAAAACCCTCCCAGTAATTACTGAGTGGAAAAGTCCAGGTACTGGCAAGAGATTCAGGGACATTCATACGCTCTTTAATGGCACCACTTGTTTATAATCCTGAGTCCACCTACACATTATTAATGGGCTGCACATAGTCCAGTCATGAATATGTATTCTCACCTTGGCTGATGGTTTCAAAAACTAGACCACAGAGTGAAAAGGAACAACAAATAGTGTCTCTCTCTCTGTAATTGGCCTGTCAGCAAAGGTAATATGCAAATATCGAGCCTTTCTACCCACAGCATTGTATTGGATGTAGAGCTGCTTTTTGATATGTGTGAAAAGGCCTTGATCAGACAGCAGCCACTTGAATTAATCTGCTGGACTTATAAAAGTGCTTTAAAGGTTTAGTTCTTCAAAAAAATCAAGTTTTGTTTCTGTACCATTACACTGAATCTTAATGTATTTTTCTACTAAATCAATAGAAAATGAACAGCACACTGAATATGTGTGATATCAAAAAAGATTAAGGTGCTGGGCAACACAAAAAGCAACCACAAATTTGAATAACCATGACCATTAATCATACATCAAACACACCCAATAAAGAAACTTTTCTTATTGTATGTCAAGGCTCTGTCAGCATACAATGATGGAAAACAATAAAGATGTTATCCTCGACACAGTACTCTGACAGCTACTGAGCTGTCATTATATGATCATGAAGTCATTTCCATGCCTAAGTTGAAAGCATATTATTATGATTAAATACAACAGTGAAATGTCAATCACAGCCATGCCATTATTGCCTCATATTCTATTGCCAAAGATACCCACACACTCTCGTTTAATATTTCTGTCCATTTTCGATCATGATCTTATAACCAGCGCTATGGGGGGCCTTTCATTGCATGCAAAAACCTGGGCAAGGTCTTTATTTTATATTTTACTTTTGGAAGTTGTGAAACTGTGACGTGTGAAATAATGTTATAATTTCATAAACCATATGAAACAACAAATGTGAAGAAACTAGAAAGAGACGCAATGTGAAATGCCCACTAGATTGATTCTTGTTTAAGTTAATTTCTACGCTGTCACCCCCACCTTTTTCAGTAAGTCATAACAGCACAGATCTAAGAGACTGTAGAAAATGTGACTTCATGGCTAGGTTATACAGTAGGATTCGGGGGTACTGGGATAACTGGCTGGCTCCCACTCAGTCTAGTACTGCAGCACTACATTGAAGGTGACTAGTACAGTTTTTCTCAATTGCCAAAACACTAAACCCTGTTGTCTGAACCAAATGCTCAGTGCCCTGAACCCATTTATTGAAATGGTCACCTTTTTGGCAGAACCTTAAGCACTTTTCACCTAGTTAGACACAACTTGCAAACATATTTTCACCCACTAAAACATTTTGCACTGTGATGCACTTGGGTTGCATAATGGTAAGCACAGGTAGCAAAAGTGAAACTCAGTGAAAGCACAGGTGTCTCAACTTAAACACAGCAACTCAAAATTGATCACACATGTGGCTAATGATGTGAAGAAACCAATATAAGCCAGTACAAGGAGCCCTGGTCGTCTGAGGTTTCACTATGGACAGAAACAACTCAGAGGAAGAGCAGAGAGGAGGTATGAGACAAAGAACAATTATTCCAGATGAAATACGGGCAACTGTCATAGACCATGTTATTCGTCCACGGTTTGACAATGAGGGACGTAGGACTTCAAGTTCAGCCCAACCTAAGCAGATTCACTGTGTCCACCATAGTCCAAAGACTCAGAGAGGAGAACAGGTAATTGCTTTTTTCATTACGTACATGTTTGCAGTATGACTCAATACAAAGGTGCTTCATTACATTCATTTTCCAATATACTTGCCTAGGCATAGTACTGCATGTATTTTTTTGTAACTGCATGTTCTTTTTGTAGAATTGCCAGATTGCCACATCAGGTAGGGAGCACATCTATGTTGTCCCCACAGCACGAGACCCTCATTGTTGACATGGTCCGTCAGAACAAATGCAATCAAACTGCATGAAATACGGCAGAAGATCATTGAAGACCATGCGACTTTTGAAGGCATCAACAGTGTCATCCTTTCCGCCATTGATCGTGTCCTAAAACGCAAGGAGCAAAGATTCCAGTATGTACAGGTAGGTGTTCAATACTGCCGTCTGCTCTACAGCATAAGCCTGTCTTTCTGTACCACTTACACAGCTCTATGTATTTTTCCATAGAGTGTGTTTCAACTGGATTCCTTAGAACGACCACATGAATATATTTTATATGGATGAAGCTGGGTTCAATCTCACCAAAAGGAGGAGGAGAGGCCGGAACGTGATTGGCCAACGAGCCATTGTTGCAGTCCCTGGCCAGCGTGGTGGCAATGTCACTTTATGTGCTGCCATCAGCAATCATGGGGTTCTCCACCATCATGCCACATTGGGGCCATACAACACTCTACATCCCCTGACATGTTCAAGTGATCTTCGGGATATTGTGTTAGGGCGTCAGCAGCAGGATCACGAGCAGAGAGGGCAGCCTGTCTCACGCCGTGGCGTGGGACGATGTGAGTTTTCACCATGCCATGCAGGTCAGAGAGTCGTTCATTATAAACCAAGAATTCCTGAATGTTTTCCTTCCACCATACTCCCCTTTCCTCAGTCCAACAGGAGTTCTTCTCTTCATGGCGCTGTGAAGGTTTATGACTGGCAACCATACACCAGGCAAAATCTCTTGGAGGCCATGGAACTGGCCTGCAATGACATAGGTGTGGGTGCATGCCAAGTGTGGATCCAGCATACCAGGAGTTATTACCCACGCTGCCTGGCAAGGGAGAATGTGGCCTGTGATGTAGATAAAGTCCTGTGGCCTAATCCAGCATGTCGACATGATGCTGTAGAGTAGATTCTGTATGCACTTTTGTTGGTGTAAAGTTTATATATATATATATATTTGTACAACAAGTGCTAAACAGGAGTTTTGTTTTGAAAAAGCATTTTTGTGAACAGTAAAGATTATTTCTAAAGACTTTATGATCTGATCGTTGTGTTTTCCTTTTTTCTATGTTGTGTGTAATGACTGTTGAGTGGTGTTTTTCATTTTGATTGACTCGGGGTCTGATCTGACAACATTGTTTGCTTTTGAGCACTGTTTGAACTGTTTTGAGGCAATAGTTTGGTTTTGCAGGAAGAGTCAGAGGTTTTGTGAATGTAGTTTGAAAATTGAGTTTTGTGTTTACAGTTTAGAGACATGGAGGGATGGTTTCAAGAAATGTGTCTTGGCAATTGAGAAA
>JAMQGT020006079.1:0-28984 GCA_024447675.2 Pterophyllum scalare | reverse complement strand
TGAAACATACCTATCTTGATTGCTAAATGTTTCTGTAGACTTCTGAGTTCATTGTACTGTTGCCGTCATGTGTGACATCATCAGTGAAGATTAATGGTTTGATCCCTGGCTGCTCCAGTCTGCATGCCAAAGTATCCTTGGGTAAGATACTGAACTCCAAAGTTGCTCTCCGATGCAACTGAGTATGAACGTGTGTGTGAATGGGTGAATGAGGCATGTTGTAAAAAGTGCTTCGAGTGCTTAGAGTAGAAAAAGTGCTATATAAGAACCAGTCCATTTACCAGATGAAGACATGCGAGCCCAAGCCACGACATCATTACCTCCTCTGTGTTTCACAGATGAGCTCGTATGTTTGGGATCATGAGCAGATCCTTTGTTTCTCCAAACTTCAGCCTTTCCATCACTTTGATAAAGGTTCATCTTTGTCTCATCAGTCCATAAAACTTGTCCCAGAATTTCTGAGGCTTGTCTCTGTACTCCAGCCTGCCCTTCCTGTTCTTCTTCTTGCTAATTAGTGATTTGCATCTTCTGGTGAAGCCTCTGTACTCTTGTTCATGAAGCCTTCTGCTAACAGTAGATTGTGACACCTTCACTCCTGCCCTCTGGCGGTTGTTGCTGATGTCACTAACAGCTGTTTTACGATCTTTCCTTGCAGCACTTATGTTTCTGTCATCAGCTGCTGTTGTTTTCCGTGGTCTACCTGTTCCACGTCTGTTACTTAGCACACCAATCACCACTTTCTTCTTCAGGACTGTTCCAAACAGCTGTACTGGCTTTGACCAGTCTTTGTGCAGTGGCTCTGACTAGTTTTCCATCTTCTCTCAGCTTCACAGTTGCTTGTTTTTCACCCACAGACAGCTCTCTGGTTGTCCTGTTGGCTACTCCTCTAACTATAACTGCACAGTCTGCAGAGGCGAGACCCAAATCTGAAACTGAGTGCAGACATTCGGCGCTATTTATTGTTTGAATTGTCAGTGTAACAGGACACACCTGGGCAACAAAACACACCTGTCAGTCACATGTTCCAAATACTTTTTGTTCACAAGAAAGATGAGTGGCTTCAGACAAAAGCTCGCTATCTTCTGAACTGTGTATCAGGTCCAGATGTAAACAGCCTGCAAATAAAAGCTGAGCTGTTGATTTTTTGTCTCATATTCATCAAATGTTTTCAGTCTTGCAGCAAAAATAAAGGGACTAGGCTCACCATTCCAATACTTTTGAAGGGGAGTGTATATACCCAATGAGCCTGTAGCCATAGTGCATAGCTTCAGTTGAGCATGTATTTCCCACCTTGCAGAGTGTTGCTGTCATCTCTTTCACCACTGCTACTGGCTTACAGCCTGCGGCAGCTCTCTCATTGTGGCTCAGCCACTTTATTGTGGACTTGCGGATAGTTGCTTAGCAAACAGTAAACCTTGCCATTTTCTTCCACAGTCCAGGGGCAACCCCCACAGTAACTGATATCACCAGAGGACAGCTGCTGTTTACCTCTATCCATGGAGACAGACTCATGCTGGTTTCCTTTTCACATGGGATACAGTATACAGATAAACTGAACCGCTTTCCTCCTTTCACCGTACAGCCTGTCAACATTGAAAAAGAAAAATATATATGGGAAACAAGTATAAATTAAAACGATAAAGATTGCCAAGAATACCCTGTACAAGAGGTAACCATCCATTCTCACTGTTGGTTTAATTTCCCGCCCTTGGTTGTTGTCTCACATTCCAGTCCCTGCCACTCAACCACCAACTTGCTACCCCCATCCACCATATATGTTGTCCAAAGTGGATAGCAAAAACTCTGTATTGACCAGCTCGTTAAAATACACTGGCCAAGTAATCATTCTCAATTGTCTTAAATGTTGATCCTTTAATGTTTGAAGGCAGCAGAGCATATGGCCTTTGTAAAGTGCAGGCATGGCAGGAATTTAAGGCTTAGGAGTCATTAACAGTTTAGAGAATAGAAAGAGAGATTTTCACCACCACAAGGTTCATAGAGCTCATAGCCCCTGAAGACTGTGGAGCTTGAAACTGCAGTCAGTAAGTGTTATGGCAACAGTTCATTAGACTCTGATTGCCAGGCTTTCAGGCACATTGTTTCAGCTATTCTAGTTAATTTAGTAATTATGTTTACAGCTGAAATCTGAAATAATTACCATCAATTATTTAGCACACTTGCTCACATTTTGTCAGCCCTGGAACAAGTTACATCGTAATTTACTATATTATTTTTTTCCTTAAAAACAAACGACTACAGACAAAGTTAGCAAATAATTTAAACAACAGAGGTTTCGAAATACTCAGATTTCTAAAGCCATTAATCATAGCTGAGTTACATTTTTGTGCTGAATCTGTCCTGTCTTCCAAATCTTGATTGGCAGACGTTGAACCAATCAGAAAACGGGAGCACTCCGCTTGACCAGTCATAACACACAGTACTTATGGAGGGGCGGGACTTAAAAAGTGCCAATGAGCTGGCAGAAGTTGCGCTGTACATGGTTATCGGATAAAAAAGAGCAACGGAAACTCAAAGTTTACAGCTCATGAAACTCCCAGAATGAATGGGACAGCTTACTCTAACTTTGACAACCAAGAACATGTGCTGAAATTGGGAGAGACGTTTGAGAAATACCCTAAAAGTGCCTATCACACAGTGCGATGTAAGTGGGGGTTTGAATCGTTTTGACTACATTTTGGTTTGGCTAACTGTAGCATGCTAGTTAGCTCATTAGCTGAAAATCCGTAAGCAGCTGTTTGACGTGTAGCCATTTTAGCCGCCTCGCCAATTCGTTTATATCGGCTTATTGTTGAGACACGCTTGTAAAAATGACATTTCATTAATTTTGTAAGTAAGTTAACTCCCGGATATAGATTTGAAGCTATGAGCTGTCAATGTGTTAGCTAATTTTAGCCCGGTATAAGTCTGTACAATACTACCACCTGGTGGTACATGTAGAGCACTGCAACACTATCAAACGTGTCATTATTGAAATATGTATATATATATATATATATATATATATATATATATATATATATATATATATATATATATATATATATATATATATATATATGTGTGTGTGTGTGTATGTAATTTTACAATTTTGATTTTCTTAGCTTTTTTTAATTATTATTATTGCTACAGATGACTTCAAACCAGCATCCATTGATACGTCATGTGAAGGAGAGCTCGAAGTGGGCAAAGGAGAGCAAGTCACCATTACTTTACCTAATTTAGAGGTTAGTGTTTGGTGCTCCAGAGCTTTACACTTAGAGAAATATGTGTTGTGTGGATTTAAGGGGTGGATCATTAACCTCCTGAGACCTGAGCTCCTGTTGTTTGCGATGCATTTTTAATTTCTCCTAGATATTTGTGATTAGATGGACCTGATATGTATATAAACTAATCTTCCTCTTCAAACAGGAAATTGTACTACCCTGAGCTCATGATTTGAACCTAACTCAACATAGTTTATGGTCCACAGCAGATTTGGACTTTTTCACACAATTTGGGTGGGTGGGTGGTTGGTTGGTCAAATTTTCAAATTTGATTTTGTGAACTAAATTTAAGACAAATCTTTTTCAGAAAATATTTTGGAGAATTTATCAAACTTAGGATAACATAATACTATGAAATCTAGCATACAGCCATATCTGTGTTCCCTCTGTATTGCTTTTTTTTTTAGGGTTCCAGTGCTCCGTTAACGGTCTTTAAAGGATCCAAGAGGCCTTATATGAAAGAGTGCATCCTCATTGTAAACCATGACACAGGAGAGTACAGATTGGAAAGCTCAACAGCAATATAGCTGTGAAAAAGACAAGGTGAGGTAAAAATTTAAAAAAGAGAGAATTCACACAAATTAAATTAATATTTTATTTACATTCCCTCTTGAATTTTGCACAATTATGTAGAAACATAAATGTGTATCCAGTACAGGTAGCTGAAAGAAACACATGCACTCGCTCATGTTTTGTTGGCTTGTTCTTGTGGATTTTCAGGGCTGAAGGTAGCAGTAAGATTCATTCTCGCCTGGAACAACAGACCAGTCGTCTGGGCCAGCAGATGAGGAGTAATAACAGCAACAGTAACAAGACCCCAGCCAGCACCAAGAGTTCTCCTCCCAAAGAGAAGACTTCCCCAGCATCCCCAATGGATGATATTGAGAGAGGTAACATGGCGCCAGGCTCAGTGTTTTTCAGTGTCTGTGTTGACTGCCTAATCAGCCTCTACATGCGTGTTATTATTTTTATTGGGTTTTACTTTTCAACAACAGAACTAAAACAAGCAAGAGTAACAATGGCAACGATGCTCAGCAGAGGAAGACGCACCTTTTTTCTATTTATCTGAAGTGGAGAGTAAATTAGGGATAAACAGCTGTGCAGAAGGTAATAAGATATCTGCTGAAGATGTCTGTCATGAATGTTATCCAGACTTCTAAATCTGTTTCATATTTTCATTAATGGTGGCAGCTTGTTACAAAATGTAGCAAACAGTTTTAGTGTGGCTCTTAGTGAAGTCCTGTGGAATGTGCCCTGGTATTATCTTGTGCCGCCCAGCGATTGTTTTATGGGAGAGCCGCCGAGGCATATTTTTCCTGGCACAGAAAGAATGTCAAACAATTTTTGGAGATATTTGTTTTGGATATAAATATTTGGAAGGAGGGACATCGGGTCAAGCTCAATTACTAAGATTTTCTGAAATTTGCGCGGAACTGATTCCCAATATTTCTGCAGTCTGCCGCAGGACGAAAGACTGCCAGTATTTATTTTTACATTTAGGACATAAAGGTGAATTGCCTGCCTCGAATTTGGAAAAGTGACCAGGTGATGTATGAATTCTAATGTCCTAGATCGTTGCAATTTTTTTTTCATGTTATTCCAATGTCCTCCTGTGATCTCTCCTTTTATTTGGATATTTTATTCTCCTGATGTTCCGGATGTTTATCTGTGTACAGAACTGATGGCCGAGGCTCGAGTCATGGATCAGATGAGCAGCAGCGACAGTTCCTCAGACTCCAACAGCTCGTCATCCTCCAGCAGCGATGACAGCTCCAGCAGCAGTGATTCAGAAGATGAGCAGACTTCCGTGCCACCCTCAGCCAACCAGAGCATGCCTATCATCACCAGCATCGACACCAACAGTCACCACCAGGAGAGTGGAGGAGGACTCATGAACACACTCAGTCAGTAACCCCCTTAGTTTCATCTAAGTATGTAGGAGCATTTATGTTTTAACTTGTTTTTTTCCACCTTAGAAAGACAAACTGTACACAAAAGTTGTCAGCATAAATGTGAACGCTTGTGAATCATGCACTCTACAGAGCTGAAGGATTAGTTTTGTGTCATAATGTTGCAGGGTAAGTTCTTTCTTGAGTGGCAGTTTTCTTTAAAATGAGCCAGTATAAAAGCAGTAGGAACTCTTAAACTCTGTCCACATGTCAATCAGTTCAGTGGTTGCACATAGCTTTGTAGCTACAAGTGGATATTCCAGTCTTTGCCTGGCTGGGTGATGCTGCAGTGTATTTACCACCCTCCTGGTATGTTAGTCGGCATTTGGTGGACGGCCCCGGCTCTGGTTTCCCAGGTAACCTGCTAACGTATTCTCAAATGTTGAATTGTAAAACTTGAGCCAGTAGTAAATACATTAGAACATGTTAGGTTATATGTCAGTCAAATGTATTCATCACTCAAATTAATAGTCGCTTCATTCATTCGCCTCAAAGTTGAGAAAAGTCGATATAGGAATCATACACTTTGCATTAACTTCATTTTGTTTATAGATTAGATTTTATACACACAATTTTTTGCTTGAAATAAAGTGCGTTACTGAGTTTCTTAACTCAGTGATGAGGTGGATCCACTTCTTAACTTCATCATCAAAACAACTTTGATTCACAGCAAAGCAGTTAACAAACAAACCACAAAGACACGCAGGACAAAATATTAATCAAAAGTCTTCTTTTCAAAAGTGTCTTTTTAAAATTGAAATATTCCAAAATAAAAATGAACATTATTTTAATGCCTAAGCAGAGAAACCCACAACTCCCTCTCCACAGTCAGCTCCTCTGGCGTATCTGGGGGCAATACTAGAGACATAACCTCTCCAATGTGACCAAAGATACTTAAACTCATCCACTTGAGGAAGCAACTTGTCCCTGACCCAGAGTAGGCGCTCCACCCTTTCCTGGCTGAGAACCATGGCCCCAGTCTTGGAGGTGCTACTTCTCATACCTGTCATTTCATAAGCTGCTGGGAACCACTCCACTGTGAGCTAGAGGCCACCACCTGATGGAAGCCAACAGGACCAAAAAGCAGAGATGATTCTGAGGTCACCAAGGCAGAAACCTTCCACCACTTGGTGGTGAAAACTAATGTACAGACCGCAAGCTGAGGGGGTACAGGGACACCCACCCCAGCCCAACGCCTCTCACTGAGGGCAGCTCCAGACTGGTTCCAGAGCCTAGGCCTTGTGTTGAGGTGGGCTCGATTGTATCTAGCTGGTATTGTTCAACCTTACGCACTAGCTCAGACTCCTTCCCCACCAGAGAGGTGACATTTCATGTCCCATATACCAGTCTCAATAGCTGGGGATCCACCTGCCAAGGCCTCCACCCTTAGCTGCTGCTCAACACACATTGCACCGGACACCTACAAGCTCTCTTGAGTACTGTCCCCAGGCCCTGCTCAAGGGTGTGACCCTGGTAACCCTATCCCGGGCAGGGTAAACTTTTCCCTTGATCGTTCTTCCATAGGGGTCATATGAATCACTTTTTGTCCAGCCCCTCACCCAGGATCAATTTGCCATGGGAAGCCCTACCAGGGGGCAAAAGCCCCTGGACAACAAAGCTCCTGGGATCACTGGGACAGACAAACCCCCTCCACCCCGATAAGGTGACAATTTGCAGAGAAGTGACTTTAAACTCTAAAACTCAAAACCACTGTTAAAACAAACAAGCTGTACAAGTTAAGTGAAAAATAAAATTAGTTTTACAGACATGTGTCTAACCAGTCTTTAAAACTCAGTGTTTTTCTCGTTTGTTTTTGCTGTCTGTCTGTGCTGCAGAAAATGACCTTCAGTTGAGTGAATCAGGCAGTGAAAGTGACGACTGAACCACATGGGGACATCCACCTGTTTGCAGATCTCAGGAGCATTTTCAGTGAGGGGTGAAGGAGCCAGTCACAGACCTGTCAGTGTCTTCTCTACATATCCACAAAATATATATATATATATAATATGTTGATGCTCTGCCAACAATCAGATTTTATGTCACATGTATTGCTTTATATTTGTTTGTGAAGACTGTATGTTAAAGATGCCTTAGTTCAGAGAACTGTGATGTTAATGGGAGAGAAACTGTAAACTGCGATGTGCCGTCTGTGATGTATCTCATTGGATGCGTCTGTGTAGTTAAACTGACCAAGAAAATGTGAGTGGCAGAGTGACCGTGATCTTCATGTCTTAAACCATAACTTGGCTTCCTCATTTCACCTTAGAAGCAATAAAAACTTTAGTTGTGCTTAGATAAGATATAAGTTGATGGCTTCAGGTCAGTCTCAGCTGCATACGGTTTTTTTTTTCTTCTTTTTTAATTGGAGGCATGTCTGTGTTAACAGAAATGAAAGCCACACTGCTTCAGTTATATTGAGCCTTTTACTTTGGATTACTGAAACTCAAAGCATTTTTATTTAAAGTTGCATTCATTACATTAATTTATTTTTTTGGAAATCACACAGAAAAAGTCTAATGTGTTTACTTTTTGCTCTGTTTTTGGTCTTCGCCAACTCCTGAGAAAAAGGCCAGAAAATCAAAACCATGAACTGAAAGTGAAAAGGGCAGGTGACAATTATCTGTGGCTTGTTGCATTGCACTAGTCATGTATTTGTTGTTAAAATATGAATATTGGTTCCTGAAGAAGTAAGATGTCCCCAAAACCTTATACTTCATGATGATTTAGTATGCAGCTGGGTCTTACTTCTGGCAAAGTAGTGCACTAGTACTTAGTGGACTCAGTCATGCTTTGTAGCTTTAAACCTGCAATACTTGAATCTAATTATTTATATTTCTGAATATACTCGACCAATGGTGAATTGCTTCTATTTTATATATATTTTCACAACCAAGCAACTGGAAGTACATGCTAATATGAGTTGTACTAAAAAAAAAAAAAGCCAGCTAAAATGATGCTGCACCTCAGTGTGAGTCTTAAAGAACTTCATGTGCCTTTTGTTGTTTCCCTCAGCCTGTTCTAATGTAGGTCTTCCTATTTTCTCACGAGCCCCATATTACTGCTGAGCTGTCGCAACAGGCAAGAAGATGCTGTTTATGGTTCAGATTTAATTTTCTGGCAACCCTACTGACTGGTACAGTGAGCGAGGAATGGCTTCGAAGCCAAATAAATAAATTCAGTTACATGTTCAGGAGAAAGGTGACCCCAGGGAATTGTTTGAGGAATTCCTTTGTACAAAAAATAAAAGATTTTAATGATTTCCTGTGCTTTCGCATCAATTTGCATTCATATTACTCCAGTGTGTGTAGCATTTTGTGAGCTAGAGGTGTGCCAAGAAAATATTCCCCGCATCACCGCACAGGCCTGAACTACTGATACAAGGCAGGATAAATCTATGCTTTCATGTTTACACCAGATGTTGTCTGTAACATCTGAATGTTGCAACAGAAATCTCATCAGACCAGACAATGTTTTTCTAATCTACTATTGTCCATTGGTTGTGAGTCCGTGCAATCTGGCCTCAGTTTCCTGCTCTTAGCTGACAGGAGTGTCGCCTGCTGTGGTCTTCTGCTGCTGAAGCCCATCTGCTTCAAGGTTCAAAGTATTTAAGCTACTGTTGCCTTCCTATCAGCTCAAAGCAGTCTGGCCATTCTCCTCTGGCATCGACAAGGTATTTTCCCAGTAGATCAGCAATTTCAACAGCAACCATGCCACTTTCAAAGTCGCTTAAGTCACCCTTCTTCCCTCCTGTATTGTGCAATTTATTTTTTTCAGGGGTGGAGTGGGGGTTTTGTGTGTGTGTGTGTGTAGGGGGGATTAAACAGATGATTTCAAAGTCTCAAAAACTCATGTATCAAATATGATACACTTGGTGTTACAGAGTTAAATATGTAAGGAAACTCCAGTCTGTGGAAAGAATTTCACTTTGAATTCCTTTCTGTGGATTGAAGAAAGAGCTCATGTGAAAACTTGTAAAGTTGTTTTCTTTGGAATGGCTGCTATGGTAGAGAGCACATCTATTGCTTCTTAGTCTACGCCCCACCATACGTAAATGTTTAAGATCACAGAGCAGTCTCTCTGCTGATAAACTGGACAATAGGTTTCAGGCACAAAATATGACGTATAGAACCAAAGAGCAAATTATTGGAAGCTATTGAAAGAAGTAGAAAATGACAGCAGCACCAAACTAAACATCTAAAACAATGTTTTTATTTTAAATGGTATTTGTCCCAAATTTTTTAAAAAAACAATTTTTATGGAGCTTAGTCCTGCACATAGGCTTTCCTATCACTAAGATTTCTGCCTCCACCTCCAGTACGGTGGAGCAGAATTTTATTTGTGGTAATCAGTATTTTTAACCTTGTCCCTCAACCTGACTGCCTACGTTTACCAAAACTGCTCATCACATAATATATGTTCATTGATTTTTTTTTTTTTTAACCAGAAAAATCATCCCAAGGGCAAAAATCACTCTTGACCTTGGAAATAAGTGGGGAAAAAAAATCCTTCAGCTGAATTTCATGTCCTGCCTCAGAGAATCACTGCTCAGTTAGACGGAGATATGACTCATTGATCTGGAAAAAGTCTGCCTTGATTTATTTTTTATTTAATAATATTTTTACTGCTAAAAGAGAGCAAGTCTTTACTGTTGATTATTGACAGCTAAGTGAAAGAATACTTGTAATGTCTTGTAACATTTTGTTACATTGATATCATTATTGGTCAGACTGGAAGGCTCTGACATAAATAAATCAGGCAAAACATTCATTTTTACTGACAAAAATTTTTGACTAAATTCTACATCTTTTTTTGCCCACCTTTATTTTCCTGTCTTAATAGGTTACAAATAAATATAAACATTTTACACTATAAAAGTCAAACCTTTGCAGTACAGAAAAAAATGTATTTTAACATGCACTTGGGAGAGAAAAACTCCTTTTTTAATCAGAGAGCATCTACATCTGCCATGGAGTAAAGGAAGTGTGGAGACAGAAAAGATCAGCACAGAGAAATAAACACCGGGTCAGTCGGTTGGACCATAAATTGCAGATAAGAAACATTCAGCTGCAGAGCCAAAGATACCTGCAGAATAGTACAGTGAAAGAGGTAAGGCAGGAGAAGAAGACAAAGTTAATCACAAGATATAATGAAATAAAACTGGATGATGAGTACGAGAGTAGAGGAGATGTACTAAATGTGCCACTGAAAGGCCCCCAGTCTAGGCCTAAATTACAATTAATGTGGATGTTTCAGTGCATTTTTGGACAAGACTTGTAATTAAAACTTCATATTTGAGTCTTTAAGAACTGATGAACTCAAAACCGAACTAAATACACTGTTCAAAAAAAAATAAAAAATCAGAGGAACACTTTGAAAACATCAAATCTCAATGGGGGAGAAATCCTATGAAGTGGGTTAATAATTTTCATTTTCACTAAACAATGAAAATGAAAATTATTAACCTACAGAGGGCTAAATTAAAAAATACCATGAAAAATCAAAGAAAAAAAATGATGCAGCAGACTAGTCCATTTTGCCTAGCCTGTAGAGGTCTGTGCATCCCTCCATGGATATGCCTCCCCAAACCATCACTGACCCACCACCAAACTGGTCATGCTGAACGATGCTACAGGCAGCATAACATTCTCCACAGCTTCTCCAGACCCTTTCACATCTGTCACATGTGCTCAGGTTGAACCTGTTCTCATCTCTGAAAAGCACAGGGCGTCAGTGGTGGATCTGCCAGTTCTGGTATTCTATAACGAATGAAAATCGGGCTCCACGGTGCCAGGCAGTGAGCACAAGGCCCACTAGAGCACTTTGGGCCCTCAGGCCACCCTCGTGAAGTCTGTTTGGTCAGAGACATTCACACCAGTGGCTGCTGGAGGGCATTTTGTAGCTCTGGCAGTGCTCAAGCTGTTCCTCCTTGCACAAAGGAGCAGATGCTGGTCCTGTTGATGGGTTAAGGACCTTCTACAGCCCTGTCCAGCTCTCCTAGAGTAACTTCTTGTCTCCTGGAATCTCCTCCATGCTCTTGAAACTGTGCTGGGAGACACATCAAACCTTCTGGCAATGGCACGTATTGATGGGCCATCCTGGAGGAGTTGGACTACCTGTGCAACTACTGTAGGGTCCAGGTATCACCTCATGCTACCAGTAGTGACGCTGACCCTAGCCAAATGCAAAACTAGTGGAAAACAGAAAGGATGAGGAGGGAAAATGTGAGTGTCCTCCACCTGTAAAACCATTCCTGTTTTGAGGGTTGTCTCATTGTTGCTCCTCTAGTGCACCTGCTGTTAATTTCATTAACACCAAAGCTGCTGAAACTGATTAACAACCCCCCTCTGCTACTTAACTGACCAGATCAATATCCCAGAAGCTTAACTGACTTGATGCTAAACTCTGATTAAAAGTGTTCCTTTTTTTTTAAACACTGTTGATTCATCAACTTTTTCTAATTTGAATTAAGTACAAGAGACACAGATACACAATTCTTAAACTCCTACACTAATAATAACTCACACAGGGAGACTATGTCATTAGCCTAAAATGCTGACCAGTGAAAAATTTGAATTTAGGAAGCACATCTTTTTGAGATTGCGTAAATATTGTTTATACGCCTGTGGGACTAGACACACAAAATAGCACTTTTAAGCTCCTAATATACCTCCTATGTACAAGAAATCTCCCATACATCCTGTGGACATTATGAACAGCCCTGTGGAGCCCGTTTTATTCTCTCTGACACATTTGTGCTACAGATCATCTGCCTGTTGGCACTGAAAGTCGGACAGTAAACAGGGAAGACCAGCCACAGCTACTGTGACCCAAAAAAATGAAACAATAAACACATTTAGGGGAGTGCCTGACTAACATTAGGTCACATAATCTAAATTTTTCAGCTGTTTTTTTTTTTAAATGCATGACTCCTTAATCCACAGTACAGATCCTACACTGGTTAGAAGCGCTAAAATAAATGAACAGTGTCAGAAATACCAATGGAAGAAGAAGAACTGAAGATTGTGGATTAATTTTTTTCTGTTACAATAATAAGAAAACAGCTGACAGATTTGTGTCAGGTCAAATCCTCATAAATATATATATCGCATTTAAAAAGGAGAAGAGCCGACTTTTCTTTGTATTTCCTCAGAAAAAAAAGGAGAGTTTTAAAGATAACAAACATCTTATGAAAGTTTGAACTTATTTGACCTTGAAGAAGAGGTCAGAGGTCCGAAGTAACATGATAATCAGAATCCTCATATATCATTCCCTATATGTGTATATGCTGTCAATACAAACAATGGCAGTAAGAATCATAGGTTTAAATAGCTCTATATGGCATTATCACCACTATGATCTTCAGCCCAATCTATTGACCTTGAAGGAGAGGTCAGAGGTCACAATATTTTACATTTTTACACAGTGCTTTCTATATGTTGACAACACACACCACACCTATAAGAATTATAGCCTCTAAGTTATACGTTTTTTTTTCAGTTATCGACCAATACACGAGCCCACGCTGCACCCCTGCAAAGTTTTATCACAATTCATTCAAAACTTTTCGAGCTGTCGTGCTTACACACACAGGATGACACGCAACCGATACCGAAAACATAACCTGAGGTAATTCCTACCTGACAAAGCTGGTACGGCAGACTAATGCGGGTATATTAATATGTTACCCTTTTTAATTTATTCTGATTGCAAACAGGCTCACTGACTGATGTTTATGGCTATGTCAAAGTCCACAGTTGGCGGTTGGTACATAACCTACAGGTTTGTTGTTTGACAAACAAGGAGTCGTTATTCACCGCTCCCCCCTCACACTCACACACACACACACACACACACACACACAAATACCGGGGCTCCCTCGCTTGTTTGGCCTCCTGTCACCGCAAAAGAAGAGGACGCGCCGCACGGTCACAATGCTGAGGAAATCTCTAATGAACGTCGGGTTGCGTGTGAACTGTCAGCAGCTTCAGGGGATCCAGAGAGTCACAGCGGGATTAAAACCGGTCAACTACGGGGACACCATCCGCCGCGAGGCAGCCTCCGCCAGCACCGTCATGGGTGCCAGCAAACTGAAAACTATGGATGATTTAGGTGGACCAAGTTTCATGACTACCCTATACTGGCTTTTTGTAAAGGGATATTTCCAAACGACGCAACAAATGCAAGTAAGTGATTTCCTGCTGGACTAAGGGTTAAATCCTGCCTGCTTCCCGGTTTGAACTATAGTGCACCTTTCCCTGCAGCGATCAGCTCACCCAAATTCTCGCTGCGGCATCTAATCACGCACGGTGAGCTGAATTTTAATCGTGTTGCCGGAAGCACTCAAAAACAACGCTTGAAAGCAGAAGAATAAAAACCCTCTAATAAATCCTGTAATTCGGGCATAATCCATATCTGCTTTTCCGTGAGAGGCAATCGCAGTCAGCTGCACACGCAGGTGCCTGTTCGCCTCCAGTTTGGGGGCAGGAGGAAACATAAATGTAACACCTTTCCCCTTTGCTGGATTTTCGCTTTGTAATTGTGAAGTTATTTTTTTTTAACCTTTTGTATGATTATTGCATAGGTAAGAGAGAATGTATTTCTTAAAATGATGCTCTAAGCATAGACAAATATGCACTGATATGTCATGATGTGATCAGCGTTTTCTAATTCCAACAGGAAACTGATGGTCTTCCTAAACATCCTTTTATCCCCCGACAATACTGAACTTGTAACTAACCTATCAGCTGCTGTTATTTGCTTAAAGATCGAGCACAGCAAGATATACGGCCCCCTGTGGAAGTCTAAATACGGCCCTTTGGTTGTGGTGAATGTGGCCAGTGCCGAGCTGATAGAGCAGGTGTTGAGGCAGGAGGGTAAACACCCAGTCCGGACAGACATGCCCCACTGGAGGAGCTACAGAGAGCTCAGGAACCAGGCCCACGGACCCCTGACTGAGTGAGTGAAATCCCCACGCAGATCCACTTCTGTGTCCTGAATCCAAACTGCATTCTAACTCTGAGCTGCAGGTGTGGTTTGTTTTATTTTCACAAAAAAAAAATTGAACTATAATGACATGATATATAGCCACAGCAGACCGTTTCCTCTCTACAGACAAAAAATATATGTATAAAATTTTGTAAATATGTTTAAAAAAAAATTAAGGTGGTTGTCATTGTGCGGGTAGAGTCACTGTGACAGTTCTTCCTCTTCATGCAGGTTGTGGTTGTTGACTGAGCTCTTCATCTAAATAAACACTGTGCAAAACAAAGAATATAAGAACAGCATTGCTCTGAAGCTAATATGATACCAAAAACATAATCACACAAGTGTGATTGGCCAACTCAGGCAGCATTGAATCATTTTAACAAAGTGCACACCAGCATTTGTTGCCATCACAGCCCGTGCACTGATAATGATGACTTTCAACTAATTTCAGGTCACAACTTCTGTATGAAATTAATTTGTGGTTCATGCTTGTGAGGCACACGTATTGCTCACAGGGTCACTGACAACGTGCAGGGATTCAGTCCTGGCCTGCAGCACATTTTTGCCCTTGACACTCATCCATATAGGGATCAACTGCTTCATCAAAAAATAAAATAAAAATAAAATAAGGATTGCAAAAGGAAAGGCCCGTGGACCATAATTGTCGCAGAATGTTGCACAATAATAGCCACTTTGCTTGCTGTAGCAACAGGTATCATTGTTACTGAAAGTTGAGACCCTGGAGCAGGTTTCAGACAGTGTTAGACAGTCTGGAATAACTCAGGGTATAAGCATCAATATGCATTTTGATATATTTAAAGATCTAAAATCTTTTAAACAAGTGATTTTTCCATATTTCTGTATTTCCACACTGGATGCAATGGCACTTGTTAGTAGAATTAGCTCCTTGTTGTCTTTGGATGGGATTTACTCAAAGGAAAAATGTAGACTCTTACTAGCCTTATATTGTAAACAAGAATAAGCCAATGACATAATTGCATTTCTAGATTTGCATTATAGCACATTTTCACTGCTTTGTTTTTGCCTTTCAGTTTAATGTTAAACCCTCTTAAGTTGAATGATGATGTTGTTTTGACCAGTAGACTGTTAACCTCAGGGGATCCTGGCTACTGCTATCTTTTTACTAGTATGAACTCCCTGCTGCCAGATACAACCAAGTAACTGATATCTTTTAACACGGTTGCTTCAAACTTTTAAGCTCTCGGGTAACAAAGAATGCAAGTGAGCACTGTTGTAGCCACTTCAGGTCTTTCTGGAGGCTAATTTTCTTGTATTTATCTCGGTTTTTAGGATGGGGGCCAAGTGGCTGCGCATTCGCAGCATCTTGAACCCTCGGATGTTGAAACCAAAACATGTCTCCTCCTACGCCAACACCATCAACGGGGTGGTGTCGGACTTCATCCGCAGACTGGACTTGCTGAGGGAAACCAGTGGACAGGGAGTCATGGTCAATGACCTGACTGCAGAACTCTACAAATTTGCTTTTGAAGGTCAGCAGAAAACAGAACAAATAAATGACACGTCACTTAATGAGCTTTAGAAACTCATCCAGTCCTTCACTTTTAGATACCTGGAAACCAGTATGCACTACTGGTTTCCAGGTATTCCAAGTTTAGCTGAACTTGAATGTTTCCAGCACAAAGACTGTTGTGTTTTTTTAATTTCTGTAAATCTCCCACATAAACAAACAAAAGAGGAGCATCTTTAATTATTTCTTCTCCAAAAAACCCCTCAAAACTGACTTTGAATTTGATGTATATAAGAATTCTGTTTATATGACTGGAGCTTGATGCGGCTTTACCTGTCTGCACATTTGTAAAACGCAAGCAGGGTTGTGACAGGAATATGCTGTCCAGCTGTTCTTGGCCTTGACTTATTCACTTCTGTGTGTGTGTGTGTGTGTGTGTGTTTGTGTGTGTGTGTGTGTGTGTGTGTGTGTGTGTGTGTGTGTGTGTGCGCGCGTGCATATGCGCTGTCATTCAGGGTGTTAACGGTTGCTGTGTCTTTTGGCCTTGACAGCTGATTACATACTGACAGTTTGATCACAGTGTCCTTGTGTGGTCATATAAAGAGATGTAGACACCTTTGACCGAGATTATTATTAAGTGTCACAGTTCACTTAATGTTTCTTATGCACTCCTGAAGCACCATTAGGGTATTTTAGTAATGAAGCTAGAGTCAGACAGCAGCACTGTCCAAAATAAAATCCATCTGCCAGCACACCCTATTCTCACTATTGCGTGAGTTTTTTTAGTTAAACTAAAAACTCAGACATGCATTAACTGTATATAAAGATGGCAGTAGCTTCCGGGTGAAAAAAGTAAAGGGTGGAACATCTACACATCAACTTTCACCTACATATGTGCATTTTTTTGGCGAAACCATCAAGGATGCACATAAAAAAACATATTTTTCCCAAAGATGTGAAGATTGATAATAAGATTAACATATCTCTCAACGGCCCATCAAAGTCAATATCGCGATCTGCTAAACTCCCGTCTGTCTGCCCTCTGCTTCTCTATCTAATTTATTTATTTAACCATTTGCTTCAGCTACTATTTAGTTATTACTAATTAATCGCTTAATCAACTACTATTTAACTTTTTAATTATTTGCTTCTAGCAATTTACCCTTAATCATTATCAGTCAAAAGTAAGGATAAAGCAGTGTTTGCTTTACTGTGTGATTGACAAGTGGCTAGTCGTCATTGCAGTGCAGTGTCTCAAGTTTGAGTCAGAAATCCTCTTTAAACTCTGCACCTCCAGACCTCATTTGCAGAACTGTAAGTATTCTTTTAAATCAGTAAAAAGCTGCCCAAGAGTGTGTTTTAAGAAAACACACGCAAATAGAAGAAAAAGAAAAACAAGCAAAACAGAAATGTTTCCAGGGGAGGCAAGTAATGACTGACAAGAAGCCAACATCAGGCGCTTCAAAGGTCACAGAACACTGAACAACAAAAGTGACCCTGGAAACATTTCTGAGGTGTGTCAAATTGATGAGCTCTTTTGACCACAGCACTTGACCATCACGGTTTAGCCATTTTCTTTTTAAACACAGGAATCTGCTCAGTGGTGTTTGAAACCCGTATGGGCTGTATGAACGAGGTGGTGCCCGAGGAAACCCAAAAGTTCATCTTCTCCGTGGGGGAAATGTTCCGGCTCTCCCCGATCATCATCCTCTTCCCCAAGTCCCTCTGGCCCTACTTGCCTTCCTGGAAAAAGTTTGTTGCAACCTGGGATCATCTCTTCCGAGTTGGTGAGCAGCATTCATTTTAAGCCAGCAAATAAGTGTGGCGTGATGGTAAATGTTTCATGAATAAAGGAATATTTAAACCCTTTCTGCCACTATGTGATATCTGTTGTAGTATGAAATCAAATTCAAAATGAAAAATATTTACTTTTCTCACATAGTTGTCAGAAATCTATAGGATTCTTTCTATGGAAACGGTCCCCATTACTGACTATGGATCACCAAGGTTACTACAGTTCAGGGTACATGGCCATTTCCAGCTACCACTATCAAATAATTTCAAGGTCAACACACACAACACCCACAAAGAAACAAAGTCCAGCCAACATGCTGCTTTTAACACAATCGGTGCACATACAAGATCCCTCACCTTGTCTCTCTTCCCCCATCTAGTGGGCAAACCTGTTTTCTCACGCTTTTCTTCCTTTCATGAGATGGAAATAAGATGAGATTAATTTTGTCTCATAGCTGAAGATCTGGTGAAGAAGAAAATTGATGAGATCCAGGAGAATGTCCACCTGGACAAAGAGGTGGAGGGAGCGTACCTCACACACCTGCTGCTCAGTGAACAGATGACCACCACAGAGATCCTGGGCAGCATCACTGAACTCTTACTGGCAGGAGTAGACACAGTGAGTACTTACACCGGTCAGTCTTTCCCACACTTGGTTGTTACATTTTAATTAAAGAGTACAGCCAAAACAGTCTGTTTGCATTAAAGTGTCTCTGAATACTGAACGTACAAATTTTTGGTTTACTCATCTGCCCAGAGCCCTTTAATGCGAGCCAACATAGAATGGCTGAAGGGAAAAAAATGTCAACCTTTCCTTAACATTAAAAACAATCCACCACCACTCATCCCAAATACATCACTTTTTTTTGTCACCCTGGTTTCCTCCATCTATACATCTTCTTATGATCCCATATCTCCAACTACAGCTGACGTTGATGACCAATGAGAAAATTTTTCTTGACTTCTGAACGTCTTCTTTTGAATCATATTTGTCTAATAGACTCCAGTTTGTTCATGTAAATAGAGAGTCTTCTTCACACACTAAGCTTAATTATGGAGTTCCACAGGGTTCTGTGCTAGCACCAATTTTATTTACATTGTACATGCTTCCCTTAGGCAGTATTATTAGAAAGCATTGCATTAATTTTCATTGTTATGCAGATGATACTCAGCTTTATCTATCCATGACGCCAGATGACACACATCAATTAGTTAAACTGCAGGAATGTCTTAAAGACATAAATGCCGGGATGACCTCTAATTTCCTGCTTCTAAATTCAGATAAAACTGAAGTTCTTGTGCTCAGCCCCACAAATCTTAGAAACATGGTGTTGAACAAGATGCTTACTCTGGATGGCATTACCTTGGCCTCCAGTAATGCTGTGAGAAATGGTCATGACCAGGATATGTCCTTCAATGCACATATTAAACAAATATGTAGGACCACTTTTTGCATTTGCGCGATATCTCTAAAATTAGAAACCACCTGTCTCAGAGTGATGCTGAAAAGATAATTCATGCATTTATTACTTCTAGGCTGGACTATTGTAATTCGTTATTATCAGGCTGTCCTAAAAGCTCCCTGAAAAGCCTTCAGCTGATCCAAAATGCTGCAGCTAGAGTACTAACAGGGACTAGAAAGAGAGAGCATATTTCTCCCATATTGGCTTCTCTTCATTGGCTCCCTGTTAAATCCAAAATTGAATTTAATATCCTTCTCCTCACATACTTACATAACACATACTTAAGAGTAGAATGGGAGGCAGAGCCTTCAGCTTTCAGGCCCCTCTTCTGTGGAACCAGCTTTTACTCTGTTTATACCCCACTCTGCATTTAATCATTTGTTATTATTAATCTCTGGCTCTCTTCCACAGCATGTCTTTTGTCCTGTCTCTCTCCCCTCAGCCCCAACTGGTCATGGCAGATGACTGCCCCTCCCTGAGCCTGGTTCTGCTGGAGATTTCTTCCTGTTAAAAGGGAGTTTTAACAGGAAGAAACAGGAAAACTGTCACCAAATGCTTGCTCATAGGGGGTCGTTCTGATTGTTGGGTTTTCTGTGTAATTATTGTAGGGTCTTTACCTTACAATATAGAGAGCCTTGAGGTGACTGTTTGATGTGATTTGGTGCTGTATAGATAAAATTGAATTGAATTGAACCCCACAAACAAACTGCTGCTCAACTGTAAGCTAACAGATCCTTTTTTAATGTATCTGAAAGTCAAAGCATGCATATGTTGAAAATGATGCTCAAAATGATATGATTAAGACTTTGACTCATCCCAGTTACAGGATCAGGCTCCAGGCTCTGCACGGGCATTTTCCAGTGTAGTAATCCAATATTTTCATTTCAGACCATCATTTCTTGGAGTTTGAAGTTTGACTTTTCTTTATTATAGATGCATTTTTTTGTCAGACCTATGCGGTCTACTTTTAAAGGTTTATAAAAAACTGTTATGAAATGATTATCATAATTAACTCATTATTCCAGTAAGGTTTCTTCTTAAATGCTTTGCTTTGCAATTTGCAAAAACTACCTTTCCAGTTGTACAGCTGCAAGTTAATGCAAATATCTAATCAGCCAGTCACATGGCAGCAACTCAGTGCATTAAGACATGTCGACAAGTTCAAGGTGATGGGCTGAAGTTTAAACCAAGCATCAGAATGAGAAGGAAAGTGACTTTGAACAGAATACCTTGTTGATGCCAGAGGACGGAGGAGAATGGCCCGACTTCTTGGGCTGGTAGGAAGGCAACAATAACTCAAATACCCACTCGTTACAATCAGTTTATGCAGAAGAGCATCTCCGAATGCACAGCACTGGGAACCTTGAAGCAGATGAGCTACTGCAGCAGAGGACCACACTGGGTGCCACTCCTGTCATCTAAGAACAGGAAACTGAAGCTACAATTTGCACATGCTCATCAAAACTGGACAATTGAAGACTGGAAAAATATTGCCTGCTCTGAGTCTCTATTTCTACTGTGACATCAGACGGTAGGATCAGACTTTGGTGTAAAAGACATGAACGCATGGATCCATCCTGACTTGTAGCAATAGCCAGGCTGGTGGCAGTGGTGTAATGGTGTGGGGAATATTTTCTTGGCACACTTTGGGTCCTTTAGTACCATTTGAGGTCAAAGCCTGACCTGACCATGTCTCTATCCCTTTATGATCAGTGTACCCAGTTTCTCATGGCTGCTTCCAGCAGGATAGTGCAACATGTCAGCTCAAATCCTCTCAAGTTGGGTTCTTGAACAGCGAGTTCAGTTCACCAGATCTCAATCCAACACAGCACCTTTGGCATGTGGTGGAATGGGAGATTTGGCATCATGGCTGTGCAGCCCAACAAATTTGCAGCAACTGTGTGACGTTGGAGGCAGGAGTCTCTGAGGAATGTTTCCAGCACCTTGTTGGATCAATTAAGACTGTTCTGAAGGCAAAAGGCAACTAGCAAAGTGGCCAATGACTGTACAATTTTTGGCATTTCAGAATAATCATTTTAAATTTGATTAACTTGAAGTGGTCAATGAGTGTATAAATCGTTTTTTTGTTTTGTTTTTTAAATATTGTTGGTCTCATTCTTGTGTTCAGATTTATTCAAATCAGCCTCTCATCTCCTTAAATATGATACGGCTCTCTCCTGCTTTTGAAATCTTGAGTAACATGAATGACTTCAACTTGAACTGAAAATAAATTGGATACAAAGGAGGTTTAAAGGTGAGAGGTTCTTGCCTTTCAGTCTGCGGTTAAGAAAGTAACAAGTACAGACATGAAAGTTTCTAGAAGATATTTCTCAATCCAAAGACCAACCTGCCTGAAACTCAAACAGAAGACTTTTTTTTTTTCTCCTCTCAAACTGAGCCCAGTTTTGAACTTGGATGTCTTACAAGAAATTTAGTGTAAAACAAAAGTGGACATGCTGAAACATTACATGAAACAGAACATTACACTTTGTGTTTCTCCTTTTTTTGCAGACCTCCAACACTGTCTCCTGGTCTCTGTACCATTTGGCAAAGGAACCGGATATTCAAGAACAGCTGTACCAGGAAGTGATAAGTATCTGCCCAGGAGACAAGGTGCCAAACAGTGATGACATTGCTCAGATGCCGTTCCTGAAGGCTGTCATCAGAGAGACACTGCGGTAAGAGGGAATCTTTTTTTTTTTTCTTAAATTAATAAGATAATGACAACATAATTATAAAATCACTTAAAGGGATATTTCAACATTTAAAAAATCATTCAACCCTTTGCTGCAAGAGTTGGAAGGTCAGTACCATAGGACTGACGAAACACAAATAAAAAATCCACGAACTTCTTAATGTTCTTGAAAGTATTCCAGACACGCGACACCTCAGCTGAAGCATAGCTACAGTGGTTCACTTGCCAACTAGTCCATCTTATTTTAATCGCATACCTTAATTATCTTGCTGGTTTGCAGAGTGAGGTGAGTAAGACGAATAAGCTACATATGTGCCAACAAGCCACTTCCATGTTTGCAAGAGGTGAGCTAAATGGTTGCATTTGCTGAACAGATGAAAACTGTGTTGATGCCTTGCTGTGTTTTGTGGTCACCAGACTGTATCCAGTGGTACCCGGAATGCGCCCTTTGCGTCACTGCTCAAAATGAGATTGTACTGGGAAATCATCTCTTCCCAAAAAAGCTGAGATGTGAGATTAAACACTCCTGGCCCTCTTACCAGTAGATAAATCAAGCGCTGTTTATGTAGCACCCTCTGAGATCAGGAGCCACAGAGTGCTTCACAATAAAGGCAAGTATTCAATATTCAGGTGTAGCACAATGGCACAGGTGGAACAGCGTCTGAGAGAGAGAGAGAGCGAGCACGACTAGCTGCCCACTTTTGCCATTGTGCTACACCTGAATATTGAATACTTGCCTTTATTGTGAAGCACTCTGTGGCTCCTGATCTCAGAGGGTGCTACATAAACAGCGCTTCATTTATCTACTGGTAAGAGGGCCAGGAGTGTTTAACACACATCTCACCTTTTTTGGGAAGAGAGATTTCCCACTACAATCTCATTTTCAACAGTGACACGGGCGTTTCCGGGTACCACTGGATACAGTCTGGTGACCACAAAACACAGCAAGGCATCAACACAGTTTTCATCTGTTCAGCAAATGCAACCATTTAGCTCACCTCTTGCAAACATGGAAGTGGTTTGTTGGCACATATGTAGCTTATTCGTCTTACTCACCTCATTCTGCAAACCGCATAATTAGTATGCGATTAAAATAAGATCAACTATTGGCAAGTGAACCACTGTAGCTATGCTTCAGCTGAGGTGTAGCGTATCTGGAATACTTTCAAGAACATTAAGAAGTTCTGGATTTTTTATTTGTGTTACGTCAGTATTATGGTACTGACCTTCCAACTCTTAGCAAAGGGTTAAATAATTTTTTAAATGTTGAAATATCCCTTTAAGTGATTTTATAATTATGTTGTCATTATCTTATTAATTTAAGAAAAAAAAAGATTCCCTCTTACCGCAGTGTCTCTGATGACAGCCTTCAGGAACGGCATCTGAGCAATGTCATCACTGTTTGGCACCTTGTCTCCTGGGCAAATACTTATCACTTCCTGGTACAGCTGTTCTTGAATATCCGGTTCCTTTGCCAAATGGTACAGAGACCAGGAGACAGTGTTGGAGGTCTGCAAAAAAAAAAAAAAAAAGGAGAAACACAAAGTGTAATGTTCTGTTTCATGTAATGTTTCAGCATGTCCACTTTTGTTTTACACTAAATTCTTGTAAGACATCCAAGTTCAAAACTGGGCTCAGTTTGAGAGGAGAAAAAAAAAAAAAGTCTTCTGTTTGAGTTTCAGGCAGGTTGGTCTTTGGATTGAGAAATATCTTCTAGAAACTTTCATGTCTGTACTTGTTACTTTCTTAACCGCAGACTGAAAGGCAAGAACCTCTCACCTTTAAACCTCCTTTGTATCCAATTTATTTTCAGTTCAAGTTGAAGTCATTCATGTTACTCAAGATTTCAAAAGCAGGAGAGAGCCGTATCATATTTAAGGAGATGAGAGGCTGATTTGAATAAATCTGAACACAAGAATGAGACCAACAATATTTAAAAAACAAAACAAAAAAACGATTTATACACTCATTGACCACTTCAAGTTAATCAAATTTAAAATGATTATTCTGAAATGCCAAAAATTGTACAGTCATTGGCCACTTTGCTAGTTGCCTTTTGCCTTCAGAACAGTCTTAATTGATCCAACAAGGTGCTGGAAACATTCCTCAGAGACTCTGCTCCAACGTCACACAGTTGCTGCAAATTTGTTGGCTGCACAGCCATGATGCCAATCTCCCATTCCACCACATCCCAAAGGTGCTCTGTTGGATTGAGATCTGGTGACTGAACTCGCTGTTCAAGAACCCAACTTGAGAGGATTTGAGCTGACATGTTGCACTATCCTGCTGGAAGCAGCCATGAGAAACTGGGTACACTGATCATAAAGGGATGGACATGGTCAGGTAGGCTTTGACCTCAAATGGTACTAAAGGACCCAAAGTGTGCCAAGAAAATATTCCCCACACCATTACACCACTGCCACCAGCCTGGCTATTGCTACAAGTCAGGATGGATCCATGCGTTCATGTCTTTTACACCAAAGTCTGATCCTACCGTCTGAATGTCACAGTAGAAATAGAGACTCAGAGCAGGCAATATTTTTCCAGTCTTCAATTGTCCAGTTTTGATGAGCATGTGCAAATTGTAGCTTCAGTTTCCTGTTCTTAGATGACAGGAGTGGCACCCAGTGTGGTCCTCTGCTGCAGTAGCTCATCTGCTTCAAGGTTCCCAGTGCTGTGCATTCAGAGATGCTCTTCTGCATAAACTGATTGTAACGAGTGGGTATTTGAGTTATTGTTGCCTTCCTACCAGCCCAAAGAAGTCGGGCCATTCTCCTCCGTCCTCTGGCATCAACAAGGTATTCTGTTCAAAGTCACTTTCCTTCTTCATTCTGATGCTTGGTTTAAACTTCAGCCCATCACCTTGAACTTGTCGACATGTCTTAATGCACTGAGTTGCTGCCATGTGACTGGCTGATTAGATATTTGCATTAACTTGCAGCTGTACAACTGGAAAGGTAGTTTTTGCAAATTGCAAAGCAAAGCATTTAAGAAGAAACCTTACTGGAATAATGAGTTAATTATGATAATCATTTCATAACAGTTTTTTATAAACCTTTAAAAGTAGACCGCATAGGTCTGACAAAAAAATGCATCTATAATAAAGAAAAGTCAAACTTCAAACTCCAAGAAATGATGGTCTGAAATGAAAATATTGGATTACTACACTGGAAAATGCCCGTGCAGAGCCTGGAGCCTGATCCTGTAACTGGGATGAGTCAAAGTCTTAATCATATCATTTTAGCATCATTTTCAACATATGCATGCTTTGACTTTCAGATACATTAAAAAAGGATCTGTTAGCTTACAGTTGAGCAGCAGTTTGTTTGTGGGGTTCAATTCAATTCAATTTTATCTATACAGCACCAAATCACATCAAACAGTCACCTCAAGGCTCTTTATATTGTAAGGTAAAGACCCTACAATAATTACACAGAAAACCCAACAATCAAAGCGACCCCCTATGAGCAAGCATTTGGTGACAGTTTTCCTGTTTCTCCTGTTAAAACTCCCTTTTAACAGGAAGAAATCTCCAGCAGAACCAGGCTCAGGGAGGGGGCAGTCATCTGCCATGACCAGTTGGGGCTGAGGGGAGAGAGACAGGACAAAAGACATGCTGTGGAAGAGAGCCAGAGATTAATAATAACAAATGATTAAATGCAGAGTGGGGTATAAACAGAGTAAAAGCTGGTTCCACAGAAGAGGGGCCTGAAAGCTGAAGGCTCGGCCTCCCATTCTACTCTTAAGTATGTGTATGTAAGTATGTGAGGAGAAGGATATTAAATTCAATTTTGGATTTAACAGGGAGCCAATGAAGAGAAGCCAATATGGGAGAAATATGCTCTCTCTTTCTAGTCCCTGTTAGTACTCTAGCTGCAGCATTTTGGATCAGCTGAAGGCTTTTCAGGGAGCTTTTAGGACAGCCTGATAATAACGAATTACAATAGTCCAGCCTAGAAGTAATAAATGCATGAATTATCTTTTCAGCATCACTCTGAGACAGGTGGTTTCTAATTTTAGAGATATCGCGCAAATGCAAAAAAGTGGTCCTACATATTTGTTTAATATGTGCATTGAAGGACATATCCTGGATTTCTCACAGCATTACTGGAGGCCAAGGTAATGCCATCCAGAGTAAGCATCTTGTTCAACACCATGTTTCTAAGATTTGTGGGGCTGAGCACAAGAACTTCAGTTTTATCTGAATTTAGAAGCAGGAAATTAGAGGTCATCCCGGCATTTATGTCTTTAAGACATTCCTGCAGTTTAACTAATTGATGTGTGTCATCTGGCGTCATGGATAGATAAAGCTGAGTATCATCTGCATAACAATGAAAATTAATGCAATGCTTTCTAATAATACTGCCTAAGGGAAGCATGTACAATGTAAATAAAATTGGTGCTAGCACAGAACCCTGTGGAACTCCATAATTAAGCTTAGTGTGTGAAGAAGACTCTCTATTTACATGAACAAACTGGAGTCTATTAGACAAATATGATTCAAAAGAAGACGTTCAGAAGTCAAGAAAAATTTTCTCATTGGTCATCAACGTCAGCTGTAGTTGGAGATATGGGATCATAAGAAGATGTATAGATGGAGGAAACCAGGGTGACAAAAAAAAGTGATGTATTTGGGATGAGTGGTGGTGGATTGTTTTTAATGTTAAGGAAAGGTTGACATTTTTTTCCCTTCAGCCATTCTATGTTGGCTCGCATTAAAGGGCTCTGGGCAGATGAGTAAACCAAAAATTTGTACGTTCAGTATTCAGAGACACTTTAATGCAAACAGACTGTTTTGGCTGTACTCTTTAATTAAAATGTAACAACCAAGTGTGGGAAAGACTGACCGGTGTAAGTACTCACTGTGTCTACTCCTGCCAGTAAGAGTTCAGTGATGCTGCCCAGGATCTCTGTGGTGGTCATCTGTTCACTGAGCAGCAGGTGTGTGAGGTACGCTCCCTCCACCTCTTTGTCCAGGTGGACATTCTCCTGGATCTCATCAATTTTCTTCTTCACCAGATCTTCAGCTATGAGACAAAATTAATCTCATCTTATTTCCATCTCATGAAAGGAAGAAAAGCGTGAGAAAACAGGTTTGCCCACTAGATGGGGGAAGAGAGACAAGGTGAGGGATCTTGTATGTGCACCGATTGTGTTAAAAGCAGCATGTTGGCTGGACTTTGTTTCTTTGTGGGTGTTGTGTGTGTTGACCTTGAAATTATTTGATAGTGGTAGCTGGAAATGGCCATGTACCCTGAACTGTAGTAACCTTGGTGATCCATAGTCAGTAATGGGGACCGTTTCCATAGAAAGAATCCTATAGATTTCTGACAACTATGTGAGAAAAGTAAATATTTTTCATTTTGAATTTGATTTCATACTACAACAGATATCACATAGTGGCAGAAAGGGTTTAAATATTCCTTTATTCATGAAACATTTACCATCACGCCACACTTATTTGCTGGCTTAAAATGAATGCTGCTCACCAACTCGGAAGAGATGATCCCAGGTTGCAACAAACTTTTTCCAGGAAGGCAAGTAGGGCCAGAGGGACTTGGGGAAGAGGATGATGATCGGGGAGAGCCGGAACATTTTCCCCACGGAGAAGATGAACTTTTGGGTTTCCTCGGGCACCACCTCGTTCATACAGCCCATACGGGTTTCAAACACCACTGAGCAGATTCCTGTGTTTAAAAAGAAAATGGCTAAACCGTGATGGTCAAGTGCTGTGGTCAAAAGAGCTCATCAATTTGACACACCTCAGAAATGTTTCCAGGGTCACTTTTGTTGTTCAGTGTTCTGTGACCTTTGAAGCGCCTGATGTTGGCTTCTTGTCAGTCATTACTTGCCTCCCCTGGAAACATTTCTGTTTTGCTTGTTTTTCTTTTTCTTCTATTTGCGTGTGTTTTCTTAAAACACACTCTTGGGCAGCTTTTTACTGATTTAAAAGAATACTTACAGTTCTGCAAATGAGGTCTGGAGGTGCAGAGTTTAAAGAGGATTTCTGACTCAAACTTGAGACACTGCACTGCAATGACGACTAGCCACTTGTCAATCACACAGTAAAGCAAACACTGCTTTATCCTTACTTTTGACTGATAATGATTAAGGGTAAATTGCTAGAAGCAAATAATTAAAAAGTTAAATAGTAGTTGATTAAGCGATTAATTAGTAATAACTAAATAGTAGCTGAAGCAAATGGTTAAATAAATAAATTAGATAGAGAAGCAGAGGGCAGACAGACGGGAGTTTAGCAGACGCCAGATATTGACTTTGATGGGCCGTTGAGAGATATGTTAATCTTATTATCAATCTTCACATCTTTGGGAAAAATATGTTTTTTTATGTGCATCCTTGATGGTTTCGCCAAAAAAATGCACATATGTAGGTGAAAGTTGATGTGTAGATGTTCCACCCTTTACTTTTTTCACCCGGAAGCTACTGCCATCTTTATATACAGTTAATGCATGTCTGAGTTTTTAGTTTAACTAAAAAAACTCACGCAATAGTGAGAATAGGGTGTGCTGGCAGATGGATTTTATTTTGGACAGTGCTGCTGTCTGACTCTAGCTTCATTACTAAAATACCCTAATGGTGCTTCAGGAGTGCATAAGAAACATTAAGTGAACTGTGACACTTAATAATAATCTCGGTCAAAGGTGTCTACATCTCTTTATATGACCACACAAGGACACTGTGATCAAACTGTCAGTATGTAATCAGCTGTCAAGGCCAAAAGACACAGCAACCGTTAACACCCTGAATGACAGCGCATATGCACGCGCGCACACACACACACACACACACACACACACACACACACACACACACAAACACACACACACACACACACACACAGAAGTGAATAAGTCAAGGCCAAGAACAGCTGGACAGCATATTCCTGTCACAACCCTGCTTGCGTTTTACAAATGTGCAGACAGGTAAAGCCGCATCAAGCTCCAGTCATATAAACAGAATTCTTATATACATCAAATTCAAAGTCAGTTTTGAGGGGTTTTTTGGAGAAGAAATAATTAAAGATGCTCCTCTTTTGTTTGTTTATGTGGGAGATTTACAGAAATTAAAAAAACACAACAGTCTTTGTGCTGGAAACATTCAAGTTCAGCTATGCGTACCAGAAGAACAGGTGTATGTTACTCATTAAAACAAACAATTTCTCTTTCTTCTTTTGCATGCAAATGGGAAAAAAGTGAAGCCACTCACTCTGAAGCCAGGAGGAGATGGTGGGGTCATCATGCTTCATCTTTTCCTTCTCAGGGTTGGCCAGAGCCTCAATGATGCAATCTGAAGACAGCAATACG
>JAMQGT020006078.1:0-17798 GCA_024447675.2 Pterophyllum scalare | reverse complement strand
CTGCTCTTCTATGCAGTTAATCAGTGCTGTCAAAGTTCCTCTGGAGTTTTAGCTTCTTTGTATCGAAGCAGCTTTTCAGCAATTTTCCATTTTCATCACTTTAACCACAAAAGAGCTCATTTCTTCAGCCCGGATGCAAACAACAATGGGGAGATGCACAAGATAGGAAAAAAATGGATAACACTGTTCTCAAGATTGCAACTGCATTTGAGGTTCAGTGAGTACACTCAGGATTTCCCTCAGGCACCGGAGACCTACAGCATAATGTCTACTAGAGGTCCCATCTGAGGGTTTCATCATACAAACCAACAGCCCCATGAAAAAAACATGATTCATTCATCAAAATAATGAAATAATTGATGCACTCTTAAATACTAAATCAAATGTGAAATGATGTCTTGTGGGTAAACAGGGGAAATGCCACTGCTGCAGAGCTCGCTTTTACAGACAGGTGCGTGGAGCACTCTCGAATCCTCTCTGATGGAAAACAGAATCTACGCAAACATGCTTACAGAGATTATATTTACAATACACAGTGGATTGGCAACTGTCAACCTGGAGATAATTACAGATGCAAATCAAATGCTTAAACACATCTGCTTCGCAGGGTTGTTCAGATTACTTACAGGTGTTGAATCCAATCCTCTCTTTCTGCTTTTAAGAGCGGACCTGTAACAAGGGCTTAACAACACTGCTGTGTCTGATGCAAAAGAGAGAGAAACACATTTTATTCTTTGGCACTGTAAGAGGATTCACTACAATTTAAAGTTTAATCCATTTAACCTAGATGTGTGCTTAGAGCCCAGCGTATCCTGAGCCCTCGGGAACTGCTGCAAAATGTACTTTCAGCCCGATAGGGACTTTTACACATTTGAGCTATTGACCAGTTTCAAAGGTCCACTACAGAAGAGACGCCTAAATGTGCTTCTCTGTGTATGGCTGCAGGTATACTAGTTTGTTTTAAAGGATTATTGCAGACAGTGTCACACCTGTGGGAACTAACTGGCTGCTATGCAGGTTAAAAGAGCACAGTTCAAAGGTTGAGTCAAGCTTTAGTTGGACTCACATCACTTTGGCATACAGAGGAGTTCATGGTCAACTCAGTGACTGCAAGGTACTCAGCACCTGTGGCTACAAAACAGACCCAAATCATCACCCCTCCACCGCCGTGCTCGAACCACTGGTACGAGGCGTTTGTGCCGATATGCTGTTTGGTTTTTGCCAAACATGGTGCTGTGCATTATGGCAAACATCTTTACTTTGGTCTCGTTCCAGGAGTCTTGTGGTTTGTCCAGAAGCAGCTTTACAAACCTAAACTGTGCTGAGCTTTCTCCTGCAGCCCTTCCAAACAAGTCACACCTGCTCTAATTGTTCTGTCATCAACTTTAACATTTGGCTGAGGCCTGTAGAGTCTGATGTGTTGCTCTTTCTCTGAGCAGTACATGCTCTGACCTGGGGGGGGGGCTTTGCTGGGATGTCCACCTTTGGAAGACTGGCAACTGTCTCGGATATTTGCCACTTCTGATGCCGCTGTTTTCACTCTTAATGCCTATGGAAGCAGTAAGGGTCTACTTGGCTTTTCACACTGCTGGTTAACATTCATTATTAACACATTTGATAAAATGCTAATCAACATTTTTCATTATATTCATAGACCACATCTGAACACAGTCATATTTTCCATAAACTGTAGCTGTTATTGCCGTTTTATAGAAACATGGTTGATGGTACACGGATTTGATGAGTAAGTCTGAATTCTGCAGTGTTCCTACATTATTTAAATATAAATAAATAATTTGGAGCTGGTTTTATTGCCTATTTTTTGTGAGTTTGTGTGTTTAAAAGCGCACACCGATGTCAGTAAATTCCAGTGCTTAAAGCAGAAGTTTGTGAAGAAGCCATACATAAAAGAAAGTAAAGTGCAAGTTTGCGAATCTTGCCAAAAGGAGTTCACATCTGACACATGAGCAATAGCCAGACCATACAGCTGAAATAAAACTTACCAGCTGCTGTCGACAAGGTAAAAATATGAAATTGGCCTTGTCTTATCTCGCACCAGCAGTGTGAACACAAGGCTACATCTCACCTAACTCATACATCCCTGTGATTGTTGCAATATCGGCGAGTTTCTACCCCACCAATCCTGACTGTTCTGTGCTGGCGCTGCATCGTGTGCTGACTGAGTCATCTTGAAACAAATGCAGAAAAATAAGTTTTGCCTGAAGGGCAGAAGAAACTGTTTATCCTCCAGGCATTCTTCCACCGAGATAACAAGAGCTGAGTTTTTAGGATGCCGGAATATTATACAGCGGGAATCCAGTTAAGGTACAGACATCTGTGGTGAAAGCTGTGTGTGCTGTACTGCTTAATCCTGAAGAGATAGCTTCATTAATTGTGTTCATCCCCCCTCTCTGTTGCAGCAGCCAAATGCAGGAGGGTTGAATAAGTAATGGGAGTAGAACTGCTGAGTGACAGGATTTTAACCTCACCTGCCTTCATGCTGGGTGTGCTGAGAGGCCTTTGAATGGATAAGTCCTATCAATCAGCAGCTTCAACCACTGACAACATGTTGTGCTGCTGTAAATGGGAATGTGTCGAGATAGGGTTTGCAAGCAATCTAAGTTGCAAAATGTTTGCCTGGAATGAGCAAAAGCATCATTAGTATTGTAAAAGCAACAAACACACTGGTTACAAATGCTAAAATCAAAGCATGTATAATATGATTTTATAATTAAAGGTTAAATGATTATTGCTCATATGCAACAACTGCCAAGTGTTAGTTCAATGCTTGTGAGCTGGCAGATAAGCTAATACAATGATTTTTTTCCCCTTTGTCAGTAACGGATGAGGGCAAATGCTGTAATTTGTTAGCAGCACGGAATATTAGCTTCATTATCAACAAAATGCAAAGCAGACAGATATTTAATTGATTTGTTTGCCCTTTTAGATAACTTGACAACTCAGTGACCAGAGAAGAAATACTGTACACGTGCTGCTAATTGTGCTAATTGCATCACATTTCTAATAGTGATTAGTGCAAATACTTTTAACATACAATTATTGAGGTAAACAAATAGGTGTCAACTTTGATAATTACATCACTTCCTAGCAAATATTTGCCTGCATAGTAACCTGTGTGAGACAGTAATTATAACTGGAGGCACTGCTGAACCAGAATCTCTGAGTCGGTGGTTTGCTACAGTAAAAGCTGGCAGTGTTGCCAGAGGCTGTGTGTCATGCCAAGTTGGAAAATCCTGCCAATTCTGAAATCCTGGAAATTTCAGGTCTGAAGGTTAGAAATGTGGGCCTGAAACCAGCAGATCATTCTTCAGCATCCGCTGCAGGAAGCAGAGCTGAGAAAGAGACTAAGTGAAATCCTCAAGATAAAGTGCTCTTTAGCAAGGCACTGAAAATATATCCACCTGTGAATATTCTCACAGGGTTACATCTAATTAAGTGTCCTGAGCTGTTTTATCACGATCTCGTAGCCTTACACTCATAACTGGGTTGCAGTAAGTGAAGCCCCATATTTCACAGAACAGCTCCCAGAAAGAGCAGGAACATGACCATGTAAAGCAAATCAATAGTTTCAAATGGGAAAAAAAAGAAGGTCACGGCCGCCTGTTACTCAGAACATTTTGTTTGGCTACAGTGTATCGTGAACTATTGAAGCTGCTGTCAGATGATGATATTTTTTGCTGAACTGAACATTGACTGGGTTTGAAGAAAAACATCCCATATCTATAAGAGCTCTTGTTTGCTTTTGAATGGTAAAAAAAAGAAAAGAAACCAAACATGATGTTTCAGTAACTTAAAATAAAACAGATGTCACGTGGAGTTGGTAATTTTCACATTGTCTCATCTGCGTTTCACATCATGCAGAGTAATTAGAATTCAGTAGGATGCAAAACTGTCAGTGGGCAAGAGCTTCGACTTCTGCTGCCACTTACGTACTGACACTTCCCTTTAAAGACTGACTAGAAGAAACTCATGAAAGAGCTACGAAAGTTTAACAAAGCGATTGGTCAGTATCTGCTAGATACTAGAAAGATGACCCTTGAAAATATTGAATACTCAGGTATGTCAGGTCATTTCAGATTATTGATGTGTGCCTGAAGAAAGAAGAAGCTGAAAGGACATTTTAAGACTGATGGAATGATGGCAGTGATGTTCTTCGAGGGGAGCGAGCTAATGAATAAAACAGGAACGCAGAGGCGAAGAGCTTCTCGAGGTCATCAATAACCCCGACAGTGACCAAACATTTCAGCCTACCTAAACTGTTATCTCCAGGCTAAAACATCTACTTGAAGACATCCATTGCCCCCACCTCCCAACCCCACTCAAAGTCAATTAATATCGATTGTGCATTTGAGCAAGCATGTGTGTCTCCTCAGGTGGAACTGAATTACTTTGAAACACCTCAGGAGGCCTCTGGGTCTGGGAGAACGCTGAAAACCATTAGCTGACTGGACTGAGAGAATAAAACTGAATTAAAGCAAATAAACAATAATAAAAAGCCTGCTGTTTCCAGCAGAGGAGAATCAGTCAAGAGTAGCCACCAGTGCCTGCAGTAATGTAAAACACCAGAGCAATGTTTATGTTGGATTAGCCTCTGCTGCTTTAGGTCCACAAACATGTGCACAACCCATAGAAAGGAACGTGTCAGCACCCACACCCACACTCGCCTGTGAATGTTAGCTGATTTAGGCGTGTGTTTGCTCCAAACACGGCTTTGAGAGGGTTTTCTTTCTGTCCATGTAGTTATTTGTAACTCTTGCGGTTACAGTGTGCACCCTTTTAGATTTTCAGATTGCCTAAATGGTCATTAATTTTAATACCCTCCAAAGAGAGAACATTATTAAGTAAAGGAACACAAAATATGAAAATGAGCCAAAGCACAGGAGTTGTTCTGCCGAGGAAAGAAGAATAAATTTGATCTTTAGGAGGGCCCGAGTCAAAGTCTGGACCTGAATCCTGCATAAATGCTGTTAAAGAACCTGAAATGAGCAGTTTGTGCGACGTGAAGATGACGTGCGAGTTACTGTAAATATGTAGCTGCCATTTCTGCTCCATGTCATTTGTTTACATCAGATTTTAAATCTTTTGTAGATATTCAGAAAATGCCAATATTTCTAATACCTGGAGTATAGAGAAAATAACCTCATCTACATCTGTATATAATGCCCAAAAACTTTAAGGAACACTCGTTGAACAGAGTGTAGCATCAAGTCAAATAAACTTCTGGTCTGGTCAGTTAGAGGATTAACATATTACCAATGTACTACTTTGCACACATAGATTGTAAAAACAGAAATGTTATTTTTCATGCTGTGGCTCATGAATTGATCAGGCGAGTGTGGGGGCTGTGGCTGTGTATTTATAGCTACATTTAAATATCCTGATTTAAAATAAATTTGTTGGTAAGTCTCACTTGTTGTTGACCACCAATGACAGAACAGTTCTCCTTACAATAGTTGGCAAGTGGAAAATGCTGCATGCTCAGGCTTATTTCTCAAGCTTGGCCCCGTGCTTTTGTCCATGGCAGAGCTCTCAGGTAATGCAGAGAGAACGATGTGTGAACACAGGCTACACACACATGCTTTCATACAACCATCTAACAGTGCTCAAAACATGCTCAACACACTATGTGTGGGTTGAATGCTGATTGGTTTAAAAGTTGACTTGAAGCAGAGCAGAGCAAATGATGGCGGAGAAAAACCGAATACAGCTGCAGTGGACAGTGAACTGCTTTCTTCTCTGTGGCAGAACCAAAGCTAAAGATCCACCAAAAGCACAAACGCGTAGCCTTTGTTTTCACTTCACAAGCATCGGGCACTTCAGTATTAACACTATGTGACTATATACACACCACTGTTAACTACTAGGCTAAGGGGTGACTGCATCGAGTATTAGAAACTCAAGACCATTTGTATATGTAACAGGTCCCTGTGCTCCATATGTCCCAAAGGTTCTTCCACGGTTCACTCACTCTGACAATGCTGCTGGTATGGGAACAGTTCTTCCTTCATCTGGTACTTTATAGTCCCCAAAGATCATTCCTCTAACAATCAACTACCATCAGCAATCAAATCAGCTTGAAAAGAGGCCATTAAACATTCCTTTACTGATTAAGTAAGGTGGTTGTGATCACCTTGGATTCCACTGTGACATTGCTGTGCGCCCCCATTCCTTTCAGATTACAGTTTACGAATTAAATCTTCAGCAAAGTTTATTAGTTTTGTATTTACAATAAACATCTTCGTGTTTCCATAACAACAACAACAAAAACAAAACAGGAAAGAATCTGATACAATTTCTCCCTGCAAACGATCACAACATGACACATTTTGGGTGTTTGAGCTCATCTTTCACTTCGTCTCTCAACCTGAAATTCACTGAAAATGGAAACAAGATATCAATAATTTGCAGTCTGTGGGTGACTTTAACAGCCGAAAGAAAACATCACAATTTTGTGTCGACTGCCTGCTGTGAGTGTCGTCGTTGGCATATCTGCCGAAGGTCTGACAAGAGGGGAGGTCAATTGACAAATCAGATCTGTGATTATCACTGTAATTCAGGCATGCTGTAAGTGGATAATCCAGGTCAAATATCAGTCTCACTTGTCAGAAGTTGACAATGATCACATATGCATTAATGCCAACCCACACATATCAAATGGGACATCTTGAGTAACGATTTGACCACTCGTTTCAAGAGGCTGATAATCAGCCAGAAATCTTCCTGGCAGAATCGACCAGCACACTAGAGATAAATCAGACACACTTTCACATTTATTGTTAATGCAATCAAAAGGCTCTCTTTGAACAGATTCTTGAATCAACATTTGGTGAAGAGAAGGAAATCAAACATGCTTTCGTTAAAGTGTTACCAGACAAAGGAGATGGAGTGCTGAGACGTGCAGAAAACCAACCGAACCCTGAACGCTTTAACTGATTGGTTAGTTCAACAGAAGTCTGCAGATGATACGCTCGCTTTGATCAGAGGAGCATTGTTGTATGCACGCACATATGCAGGCATAGGTGTGTGTGTGTGTGTCAGCAGCAGTGCCTAATGAATATTCAGGGGAGATTGTTTGCAGAAGTATCCCTCAGGAACAGCTGGCTTGTTGTTACACACTCGGGAGGCTCGCAATACGCCTACTATCACAACTGTTTGAAATACCACAGGAGCTGTAGGAAGGCCTTTAAAGGTAACTCTGGGTCATCCGGTGTGAGGGGATTTACAAACAGGAGAGGAAGAGACATAATGGTTTCATTTCAGCAACGTTATAAATGTACAAGTTTATAAGTTTATATTTAAATGGCTGAAACAGAAAAAAAAACAAAGACCATCAAAAACATTCACCACTCTGCTTTAAAAAAAATGGAGAGGTTATTGTTTCTATTTGGTTTTTCTAATTAAAGAAAAAATGTGAGTTAAATGTTGTTTTGCTGCTTTATTTACTTAACTGCTTTACTAAACCATCCTACGCCCATGTTCCCCTCATCCCTCAGGGAGAAAGAAACGACAGTAGATTTATCTTCTGGATGCAGCTTCCTCGTCTTTTTTGGAGGCAATAATTAATCCCTCATTTATAAATAAATAAATAAATAAATAAAGCTCTGTGGAGATAAGGGACTGTGGTCTGGGAGTCATTTGGTATAACCTCTGCATCACACAGCCTAAAGCCTATTTGTTGTGTCATGTGCAGTTGCTCTCACTCTGGCAGAGCAACACGGGATCGTCACCGCTTTGTTTTCCCTCTGCAGAGGGTCTGCACGCATGCTAAAATACATTTTAGCTATTAAATCCATTCAAATTATATTCCAGAGCTGTAAAAGTTCCACCTTCCAATCACAGACATCGTTTTGCTTTTATTTTTCTGTCCATAAATACTTTTGGCTCCCATTTTTAAAAAGCCTCGTGTGATTTCTCATTCTTGTGGCTGTGTGTCCTCCCGAAAGTCCTTTCTAAACAGTATCGTATCTCCACTCGACCAAGACCATCCATCTCCACTCATAATGTGCATTTAATAAGAATTAAATTGGCAAGTGGATAGATGTGGTTTGAGCTGTGTGATAATGACAGTTTGGCTTTTCATGGGTTTGATATGTGGATGACAGCCGCCTGTAAGGCCTAATGGAGCCGTTCCACCAGCATCTGTTAAGAATGCTTCATTGAGTTTACAATTAGTAAAGGCCACGGTTCACTGGCAGGCTGTGTGACCACTCAGAGTGGGCAAATCCAGAAGATTCACTTTAACACTTTGATCACGGGGTGGGAGGAAGAGCTCGAGTTTTACTCTGAGCCGAAGACTAATGTGTCAGGTGATCCGGCAGGATCTCTGCAAGTCAGTAAATTATGTCAACGACAGGCACTAAAAGAACAAAATGGCATATATCTAAATGTATTCTCACACTGGTTTTGAGGTAAAAGCCTGAACAGTAGTCACAGATACATCATTAATATATGCATCAACCATTCACCTAAAACAGTGAGGGATCATATTTGACGGGTTCAGCTAACCTGTTGTCCTTATTCTCAAAAATGTTACACATGCCCACGTTTTACCACATATTCATGTCCTTTGCTACTAAATTTGTGTTCGCACACTGAGACCAGTCAATTAATGCAGAAGTGCACGGAGAGGGCTTTTGTTTTTAAACTTGCTTTTGTTTTGCTGGTGTCGTTCAGCCCAAATCCGAGTTGCTCCGTGTTCAGGAGGCAGTGTTCATGCTGAGGTGTGACACGGCTATTATCCCGCTGCACAGATGAGAGCGGCCTGTTGTCCGTGTGGCCAGAAAGGATTGGGCCGGTTCGGTTAGAGAGTTCTCAGCAGTGGCTCACGATCCCCCTCATCGGGGAGGAATCCAAAGGATCCAGTTCAAAGTTCTGAGGCTCTCTATAAAACAACAGGACTGTCGCCATATGACACGTAACTTCAGTGCTTTTAACGTAATTGTTACTCCTAACATTTATAGTACAAAGACTTACAAAGTAGGCTTCATAAGTTATTACTTACAACAATCCTATTTGAAATGGCTGTTTAAAATGAGTAGACTTGAGTGAATGGCATGGCACCTATTAGTATGTCACAACATACCCCTCTAATTGTTTCCCTTATGAAAAGAAAAAGAAGCCTTTTCAAAAATTGTAATTGACTTTTTTGCACCCAGTAAGGGTTCGAATGATGTTGTTAAAGCAACAACACTGAGGTGTCAGAGAAATCCAACTATAGTTCTTTCTTCCCCCAAAGAAGCTGATCTTTGTTTTAAGAGTCATCAAAAGCTTTGATTTTTGAGGTGAGCATTAGACTTCTTTTGTTTGGCTGACACTTTATTCTGATGATTATTTCAAAATGAAGACACCTGCAAACACTAGACAGGCAGGTTAGTCCAATAACGGAAACTTTAATAAGGCTCACCGAGGACTAACAAACAGTGCCGCCCAGGACAAGCAGGTAAAGCTAATAAATGTCCAGAAGAAGATGATCATTGGAAGCAAGAGAGGGATGCTGCAGAGCTGCAAAGCAGCAATAAATGTGCAGGAAATTTCATTGGGAAGCAAGACAAAAGGTGCGGGTGAGGTCAGTCACAACACTGAGAGAAGAATTAAAATAAATTTAAAAAAGACACAAAGAAAGTGATCAGCAAAATAAATCAGGAAGTAACAATAACACAATGATAGCCAAGGAAGTACATACCTGGAAACACGAGGAGCATAAACTCACAAATACTGATGCATCGATCAGCTGGCCGGTTTCCAGCATGTTTGGCCCTGACCGCTGACCTGCTGGTCAGCCTCAAGTATGTCCAATTATGAGCCGGTGGCTAAAGTGGCTAAAGCTAAAGCTATTCAGAGCCGACCACCGGCCAGCAGCCTCAGTATGAGCAATGGATGAAAGCGGTTATGAGGAAAATCATGGAGATGTGTGAAAAGAGAAAGGGATCAATGTCCTGTTACCAAGTAATTTTATTTGCATACTGAAAAATGATGTAAGAAACTGATATTTGTTTTCTTATATAAATCTGTTGCCCCTGCATAGAAAGTTGCAACTGCACATCCTTCAAAACAGAGAAGAAAGCACCAACCATGACAGTCCAACCTGTACAGAGCTTCAGTCTCAGACTGTGGGAGTAAATATGAGTGCCAGGAGAACTGTAATTGGACGCTCTAAATTACCTGTAGGTGTGAGCTTGGCTCTGCTTGTTTGTGTTATGATTGACCACCCAATTGTGCTGCCTGATGCTTCACGCACGGTTGGTCAGGGCCTGGATTCCTGAAACCCACTGAGGGAGGGATGGACAAGTTAGAGCGTCAAATTTAAGTACCTTGACCAAGGATTTTGTATTTGTCAGAATTGTGACATTTGGGAGATTTGGCCTTTTATGCATTTATCCGTACTTATATGACAAATGACGGCTTTATGAGCGTACATGAAAATGATCATAATGAAAGCCTAACTTCCAACCACAGTCGGATTCTAGTCAAGCTTCTTCAAACTTTGTAAACAACTGATCATGAAGAACCTAAAGCCCAACCAATAACTGATCATGTTCCAGTTCCACTGCAAGATAACCCCGTGGCATAACCTGGGTTTGTGGATTGATTAGGATGATGGAGATCTCCCTATTAATGTGGAAATCTGATCTTCCTTTAAGTTACAAATATAGACAAACAGGATGTGAGTAAACAGTAACCAGCAGCTGTATTTTACAAATCTTCACCAAACACTGAGTAATCATTCACAGTCCAGGCTGGAGTGTGTAACAGTGTCACCACTGTGGTGCAATAAGTAGAATTAACACAGAGGGAGAAAACTGAGTAAAGATTATCACCATCACAAAGAATCACTTTATGCCTCAACTACACAAGCTGCATAACAGTATATAAGAGTAACATAACAGATCCAAATGCTGCAGCTAGAGTACTGACAGGGACTAGAAAGAGAGAGCAGATTTCTCCCATATTGGCTTCTCTTCATTGGCTCCCTGTTAAATCTAGAATGGAATTTAAAATCCTTCTCCTAAAATACAAGGTCTTGAATAATCAGGCCCCATCTTATCTCAAAGACCTCATAGTACCGTATCACCCCAATAGAGCACTTCACTCTCAGACTGCTGGCTTACTTGTGGTTCCTAGGATACTAAAGAGTAGAATGGGAGGCAGAGCCTTCAGCTTTCAGGCCCCTCTTCTGTGGAACCAGCTCCCAGCTTGGGATTCAGGAGACAGACACCCTCTCTATTTTCAAGATTAGGCTTAAAAACTTTCCTTATTGATAAAGCATATAGTTAGGGCTGAATCAGGTGACCCTGAACCACCCCTTAGTTATGTTGCTATAGGCCTAGGCTGCTGGGGGGGGGTTCCCATAATGCACTGTTTCTTTTCATTCACCTTATTTACTGTTTATACTTCACTCTGTATTTAATCATTAGTTATTATTAATCTCTGCCTCTCTTCCACAGCATGTCTTTTGTCCTGTCTCTCTCCCCTCAGCCCCAACCGGTCGCAGCAGATGACTGCCCCTCCCTGAGCCTGGTTCTGCTGGAGGTTTCTTCCTGTTAAAAGGGAGTTTTTCCTTCCCACCGTCGCCAAGTGCTTGCTCATACGGGCTCGTTTTGACTGTTGGGTTTTCTCTGTGTTATTGTAGGGTCTTTACCCACAATACAAAGCGCCTTGAGGCGACTGTTTGTTGTGATTTGCCGCTATATAAATAAAATTGAATTGAATTGAATAAGAGTTTATGACTCTATAATTACCTTTATAGTGAAAGAGCATGCAAGCATGCTTTGTTTAATGTTAAACCACTTTGCACAAATTAAAATAATTTTACAAATATTGGTTTATTCTTTCCTGGCAGTAGAGTACACTTTACTGTGTATACTCTGCTCCATCTCCCAGCAGTCTTTGCATTACACACAGGACCTTCCTCCCTCCGATTTCAGGAAGTGACCATGTGAGTCGGGAGAAGTGCAGCATATGGAGGCTCCACCCCTTTCAGCCCTCCTGCTTACATTGGAGCCGGTGAAGTGAAACAAGGCCTCTGCATGGCAAAAGCAGAGAGCAAGCACTTCATCTCTCACCTCAAAATCATTATTACCTGATTAAGTGTGATTAAGAGAAGATCATTAGCAGCTGCATGTCCTGTCAGTAATCATTACTGTGATGGGTGCGTTATACCCAATGAGCTCATCTGCAGGCTTAGCCACTTTAATGATTAGGGAAGCATTGTTTAGCAGAGCTCTTGGTTGATTCGCTGTCGTCTGAGCCGAAAGTCAGAGTGAGGTGAGCGTCCCGCAACTGCATCATAATGAGCTAAATTGTTCAACAAGGGGGATGACATTGAACAAATTTTAACTGCAGTTCTTCTACATTGTGTACTTGTGTTACTCATGTCCAATCTATTACTAATAAGCAAATCCTTTGGTCACTGAGCAGTTTAATGCTCAAAACAGCCCAGTCACATTTGGATTAGTACAAAAGCCGAGAAAGAGACATTTCAGAGGGAACGAATGTGCACGAACAGCTCTATAATGAAACATGTTTTTTTGCTGATATTCTACCTTTCTCAATCTGTCTGGTTCAGCAGAAGTGCTGTATGAATTCTGCTGCTGAGGTTTGTGCAAAAGTTAATTTGTGGAGCCTAATCAATGGCACTGTCATCACTAAAACAGGACCTGAAGTCTCGCAGGGGCAAAAGAAAAAAAAAACATACATCACTTTCATCTTCAACTTCATCTTCATCTTAAATTAATTTTTCTAATTTGATTTTGTGTCAGTTGGATTATGGAAGAAGAGTAAATAAATCCCCAGATGCACTTAAAGTGCCTCAGGAATTTAACTGCATATGAAAAGGATTCATTTCCATGCTCTATAAATATCTGGAATTAATTATCATTAGTGAGAAACTTTGCAGTGCAGTGATACATGCAAATTACCTTTCGCTTTTCATCAAAAGCTATCTCTGCATCAGCTGCCTGTTCGAGATACCGATGGACGTAAGTTAACAAAAGAGCCGTTCTGATGGACGAACACGGAGACTCGTGTTGTTCAGAGCGAATCCCACAGCTTGCCAAAGGAGCTCATTGGAGACCAATAGGGCTGCAACGATTCATAAATTAACTGGATTAATTTGATTCTAAAAAATAATCGACACAAATTTACTGTGTCGATGCTTCGTTTAAACTCTGCAGCGCTCAGTTGTCTCCGTGCAAGCGGCGCTCCTCACTAGCATTAGCAGCATTATAGTGCTCTGTCGTCTTTTTGTGGGTTTATTGGTGGCTGGCAAACCAACATAGAACTGCATTACCGCCACCTACTGGACTAGAGTGTGAATCAGGCACGCAAACGCGTGCCATTAGCACTAGCGATGGTTCAGTACCGGAAGGCCCGCCCCCAAGGACCAAGGTGCTCCGTCAAAATATTTTTTTATACTTTAATCCCTTATTAGTGACTAAATGCAGACCTGCAGTAGAAACATATTTTCGAGAATGCTCGTGAATACAAAGCATTACAACATTACTCACACATGCTCCATGGCTCCCACAGCCACTAGTTTTTCAAAAACACTCATAGCAGGCAGCGGCTCTACCTGAGCAAGCACAAATAGGCGAAGCTGTTACAGAGACGATGAGCTCAAACAGTGCAAAAGGAAACGTTTTTCCAGCGTCCAAAACAGCAGCTTTTTCTTTCAGTAACCACCATTAACATCTTTACTGGGAAACAGCTGGAGGTCCTTCATCAACCACCTGATCGGGAAGTGTTAAGGTGAAGAAAAGAGAACTTTGTAGCTGCTCCATCCACCGCTGTTTGTTCACATGGCGAAAAACTGCAGTACGGAGGTTAAAATATGCAGATAAACTGTTAATGAAAAAAGTATTTATTATCCGATGAATCGATTAAGCGATGGAATAATCGATAGAATACTCGATTACTAAAATAATCGATTTATGCAGCCCTAGACACCGATATACAAATTAGAGCTCAACCGATTTATTGGTGGTCCAGTATTATTGGCTAATATTAGCTATATGCTAATCTGTATCATCGTGTAGAACAGCCAGTATATGAAAAATAAAAAAATTAAAGAGAGAGAGGTGACAGAAACACTCTTTAACCATGTTCTGAGTGTTAATGTTGTATAGTTTGTCCTAACAAATGTTAGGGAAATGTTTCAGTTTCATACGGATGAATGAAAAATATTGGCCAATATATCAGAATATTGAATGTTCAAATCACCATATATTCACATTAGTCTTAAAACTATGGAAGCTTGTTTCTGCCACTGAAAAGAAAAAAAGAAAAAAAACATTTTTATGCTATCCATTGCAACATTTCTCAAGCTCTTGAGTTAGCGCTGCAAATCACGAAGCTCCGTTAACGAGGTCATTTCCTTGTTACCTGGAAGCAGATGACACCAACCCACTCAAAATTGAGTAGCAACAGTATCAGCTAGCTAGCAGTGTGTAGCAAATGTCAGGTTTTTGACCTTTGACTTTATAGCTAATAGGAGCTGCATAAAAAGAATCAGTGTTTTCATGTTGAACTGTTGGGCAGCTGATGCCTTCAGCCTCCTGCTTCCAGGTAACAAGGAAAGGACGTACCTTCACGGAGCTTCCTGACTGGCACAGCTAACTCGAAATTTTGAGATACTTAACTCAAAAGTTCGAGTTATGGATAGTCATTTGTTGTTTTTTTTAGTGGCGGAAACAAGCTTCCATATAAAACTCCCATATTGGACAGACTGATAGGTGCACACATGGATGGTTTCTTACACTCTGAAATGAATGTGCATGAATGCAGAGTGGCAATTTTATTTATCACAAAAAAAGAGAAATGTCTGTTGGCCGGAGCTTTAAATCTGAGTTTAATGAAACCACAGTGAAACTTTGCATTTGCAGAGCCTTTAGCTTATCTCTGCTGCTCTTTTTTCGGTCACCATGTCTACTTGCCAATGAAGACTCTTGTATCATCTTACACATGTAGAACTGCCTCAATCAAATAAAGAAGAGGAAAACAAGAGCCAGCCAGCTTTCTGTTAACTGGTAAATTCAGAGGGTGGCAAAAAGATGATTGTTTCAATGGTCTGTGAAGTCAGGCTCTGTATGTTCTGGGTGTCCATGGACTCTCACAATGACGCCATGATGTTGAAATCGGGGCTCTCTGTGGGTCACAGCGTGTCCTGTAGGAGCCTTTGTTCATGTTTTTGAACTTAGAACTGGACGACTGTTTGTATCCAGTTACGGTCACTGAAAAATTATTTTCAGCATCTGCCTTTTTCATAATTTTGTTACTGCATAATATATCAATCCATATGTCACCAGTGCCCAAAGTATGGTATAGCTGAAGCTGCAATGACATTTTCTGCCTTTAGCACATACATGTTCATTAAACCAATGTTATTTCAGAACCTTTCATTTAACATTCAGAAAGGAGTTCAATCTACATCACACTACTGCACACTAACATAAGCATCCGTATTTTACATTCAAACATATTTCAGTGTAATGTACAGCAAACCTGTGATGGGCACAGTGATGGACATTAGTGGCTGTGATGGTGACATGATATTTGACTGTAGAAATGACGCTCCTAGCATTGCCACTGACCCTGACGTGTTTCAGCGCGGCCTGTTTCGAGGGTTTGTAATGATGCGACAGGAACTACTCGTGATTGGTGATTATCCTTTTTTGTATGAATGTCATGTGGATCAGAACGGGTCGGAGGAGGCAGTTCACCTCCAAATTCAGTGTGCAGAATGTCCCCACATCAAAGATTTAGTTTCAAGTGAGTGTATGTACAACAGCCATTCATGATGGGACAGCTGACAGTACCTGTAGATCAGGCAATGCTGGGAGATGGAATCAACAAAAACAGCAGCAGCGCCGTCTCAGCAGTTTGTGAAATAGTTAACTACCGATTCAGACATCAACATGCTTTTTGTGTTTCTGAACACTGAAATGTCACATATTTTTACACAATTTCTATTATTGAAATGATGTTACTCGTTTAGGGAAGCTCTCAGGAAAATAAGACATTTAATCCTAAATTGATATGAAATCTGAATTGGGTTTCCTCTGCAGCATGTAGGTAGGGATACAAGCATACATGTTTATGCTTCAAAGAACAAAGACTCGATTTAGTCACAAGGTTGATGGCAATTATGACCTAAGAAGAGACCAGAGAGCAGCCAGCAAATAGGTTTAGGGCCATGTGCCAGTTTGAACTGGTACACACTTTCTCAAAGACCTGTTCAGAATATTTCCTTTAAAAAAATTAAATGAATTGTGGAGTGCAAATTGCATATTCCGAAAGCTCGTGATGGTTTTATTCTCTTTGTTCAAACCCTTTTTCAGTGTGAACACCATTGTGTTGATTTTCACAATGAAATATTGTGCTGAACAAAGAAGCAATATAATTGGCTAGTCAAAGGTCTGGAACTGGTTAGACTGTAGACTCAAACCAGCAACTTCTGAAACTTATCTGCATGTTTTTGTTCAAAGAGAAACTTTATTTACTGCAGATGCTGGGTGAGGTTCTCTGAAGCATCTGAGGTTTTCTCACCGTCGTGTGCACCCTGGTCTTCATTATTATTACAATACTCTTATAATATGACAGCACATCTGATGATGTTTAGCCTGACATTAGTGAATATTATTTATAAAGTGAATAACACCTTCAGTGCTTCGTATGAAAACGTTCGGTCCCAGCGTTCATGTGGATCTGTTACCACATCCTGATACATCAGAGTTTATTGTTCTGGTTGAGCAACGTATCAGTGCATTAACTATTTAAATTATTTTATATTATTTCAAATATTTAAATTGATTTTTTTTAAATGTCCACACAAGGATTAAACGTCCAATTTTCTCCACTTTAGGAAAAAATTGATTTTCTGAATTTCCGTCTGAACCAGACGATAATCGTTCTATGGTAGGGACAGCTTCGTCTGACACATGTCATCGTATTAGGCTGTCTGAGTTGAATTAGAGCATAAAAACAACACCAAAATGTCATTAAATTTGCATTATCGGCTTTGAGTTTACGATCATTGGAAAGTTCATTTACATGTAGTCAGAGGGAAAAATCAATTTCAGATGTTGATCCGCTCTTTGTGGATACAAATAGCCATCAACAGGAAGGCAGGCAAATCATACCCTTGAGGCACAGCTCTGCTTAGCAAGCAGCTGAGAGTGAAAGGGTCTGCAGCAGGAAACCTACTGAGCCCTCACCGGCAAGAGTGTTCCTGCATTTTGATTCTGCACCAAAGTGTTAAAAGACGAATTTACAATAATAAAAAAACATATAAAAAACACTCTGAAAACGTTAAAGAATTCAGAATTGTGTTTTTAATATTTGCCGGCTTTCACATTTACTTTTAGCAAATCAAAGTAATGTCTGAATAACAGATTAATGCAGTTCAAGCACAAGTTCTCTAACCTCTTAAATTTTTACATGCTGGTTGGGGAGCATAAAAGGATGCGCTTTTATTTTCTGCTGTGCGCACAGACAAGGAACATTTGAAATTATTGATTTGAAATATAGCTTACCAAAAGTGCTGCTGTTAAGAATTTTCTACTTGTTTGGCACAACTATTCAGAGCAAGTGCGATGAGAGCGAGGAATGCAGGTCTAGCAGAGAGCATCAGATAAAGACGCCTCTGTTGAGGAATTGCATGGAACGCTTCCAAGCAGTCAGTAAGATTGGTTTCCAAACCCTCCCATCAGACAAATTGAGCCCAGTGGCCAATTATTCCCATAGCAATACGTAACTGAACGAAGTAGAATGAACATAACATA
>JAMQGT020006074.1:0-12500 GCA_024447675.2 Pterophyllum scalare | reverse complement strand
TTTATATCAGCCTGTCAATAATCGCTATGGTTCTCAGTCCCAAGGTCACTGGAAAGCATGTCATGTCTTTAATGGGGGCTTCATGGTGGTACAGTGGTTAGCACTGTGACAGAATAGAAGGCAGAAAGGCCCTAGCTGGGGCTCAGACACCATCTGCAGCCATTTGTGTTGAGCTTGCGTGTTCTCCCTGTGCCTCCCACAGTCCAGAGGCATGCATGTTAGGTTAACTGTTGATACTATGAATGTGAGGTAGATAAAGTGCTTAGAGTACAAAAAATAAAGCAATGGTTCCAGGCCTAAATTATGTTCTGGGTAAAATCTCCATCACTTGTCCTCTTTTACGTTCACTGTCAGGGCTACTGGGGCAAGAAACAGATGCTGTCCTGTGCTTTCTGTACAGTACATTAACACTAATTAATTTAGGAACATGATACACGTGAGTACAGTTCTGAAATAATAAGAGGACTTTAGGGCTTGTTTCCTGATATCAACAACAATAACAACAATAACCCCAGCTGGTCGTGGCAGATGGCTGACTGTCTACTGGAGGTTTCTTCCTGTTGAAAGGAGGTTTTCCTTCCTACTGTCACCAAGAGCTTGCTCAAAGGGGATGATCTAATTGTTGGGGGTTTCTCTGTGTTACTGTATGGTCTTTACCCTTCAATAAAAAGTGCCTTGAGGCAACTGTTGTGATTTGACACTACATAAATAAAACTGAATTCGATTGAACTGAATATTGTTAACAAGGAACCTGCACCCCCTTGACATCTCCCGAGTGATGGGAATCTAGTCTTAAATCTTTAACTTTTTTCCTGAGGATTTTCTTATGTTTTCAGCATTCTGATACAGCTTTAAAAAAAAGAAAAGAAAAGAAGAGAAAAGAAGGTGTTTATGTCCATAACTGAAGAATCAGCTCATTGATATTAATATCATACACATATTGGGTGTCAAACATTTGGCCTACAGGCCCAAACCAGCCAGCCAAAGGGTATAATCACTAGATGACTTTGCAAAGTGTGAAAATTGAGATATTTTTGGATGTTTTACTTTATTATTACAAGGGTGGGTGTGTTTAAGTCATCAGAGTGGTTATTTCAGCTTTTACAATCCAGAGACCTGAATCATCATCAGTGTCATAGTTTTGTCACTGACCCGTATTTTTCCCATATGTGCAGTAGTCTGACTGCATTTAAATATGATAAATTGAATTTAGCACATATTGTTTTCTTACAAAAAAAACAACTGTTTATCCTCTGTTTTGTAAATGCACTGTTCTTTAAATGTGAAGGCTGTCAGAATGAAATGGAGCCCTTTTAGAGTTTCTATGAAGGTTTTTATGCAATGGACTAACTTTTTTGGTCCACTTGAGATCAAATTGGGCTGTGTGAGGTCCATTAACTAAAATGAGTTTGACACCAATGTATTAGACACTTAATGGTCAGTTTAAAAACAAATAATCAACACTTCACTGCAAAGAGAGAAGATTATTTAATGAGGTAGTTCAAAGTAGAAAAAAAAGACGTGCCACTGGGAGTCTCTTTAAGGCAGCAGAACTAATAAAACTCAGTCTGTTCTCATTTAGAAACAACACTGTAAAAAAAACAAAAAAAACCCCAATACAAAATCAAACCTGACAACTTGCAAGTTATATGACATTTACTCCTCAATGATGTAAACATGATGTGTTCGGATGAGGGTACAGGGCACAACTAGACCAATAATTTATTCTCAAGGGGAAACAGGCAGGCAGTAAAACTGAATACTTCTGTTCTTCCTTTTAAGTTCAGCACTTTCCCTAAATCCTGTCCTCTTCAGCACACACAAACATGCCACATTAACCTGAGTCTAACATGCTAATCCTGTAAATCAGGCTGCACAGGAGTCACAGTCTTTTTTCATTGCTTATAAAACCTGAAGAATACAGAATATTCCAGCATCGTGAGTGTTTTCTCTGAAAGTGTCACACTGGATTCATGTAGTGCAGAGGCCTGAGCTGCGAAGGAAGACGCACAGAACAACACTAGAAACACTCAAAAACGGGAGAAAGGGTACATTCAAAGTGTAAGAGGAATAGCTATCATCTTGTAATCAGAGGCTTCCTGTGCTCCTGACATAACGGTAGTTATTTTGGCTCAGGCCAGAATGTGAGTTAAACAGGGACCCCACATCATCATTATGTTCACAGTGTTTGTATGTACATGATTGTGTATCCCCAAGTTCATTTGCATTTGCAGCATTCATGAAGGCCTTCAGGTGAGAATTAGTGACATAATAAAAAGTTAACTCTATGGGATTGGCTTTTTAAATATAGAAAGTTAAATGCTATCACAGAAAGACTAAAATATATATATTTTCCAAATGCAGTGTTAAACTATTGACAAAATATCAGTAGGAAATGCACCAAAAAGCCCCATCAGGCCCTACAATTCAGACCTCATATAAAGAAAGTTCATCCTCTCAGCAGACATGGAGGATTTCTGCTAAAAGACACAACAAAAAAGTAAAAATAATAACATTAAAATCACATTCCTTTATTGGATTAATGGTTTTCTGGGGCAGGAAATACCTTCCAACAATTTTCATCTATTTTGTTTATAATCAACCTTTTTTTTTTCTTTTTTTAACAAATTTTGTCATCTCCGTGGTATAAGCGCTATTAATTTGTCACATCAGTGCAGTTCCTGTAGTCAAAATCTCGATTATGTCACTTATATTTTTATTTTCTCTCAAATGCACTGAGACGAATTATTGTATCCAATTACACGTACGGGATGGAGGCTTAACACTGAATGGGTGGTCGGCCATATATAACCATATATATGGTATTCTGGGATACGGAGAAAATCTCTCCTCAAAGCCGTCCGGGGCTTTTCCTTTAAGACGTCACCGAGTGAGACAAGCCTGTCCGTAAGACAGATTACGTCTCCGAACTCGGGGACGCGCCTGGAGACGTAGACGCGGAGGAGCGGTCGGTGTCCTCCTGCTCCTTGTTGAAGCCGCCGCCGGTACCGGAAGAGGAGGAGAAGGACGGCGCAGACGCGGAGGCGCCCTCGCGCTCGCGTTTCTTCTGCTTCATGCGCCTGTTCTGGAACCAGATCTTCACCTGCGTCTCGTTGAGTTCGAGCGTGGCGGCGATCTCCACGCGCCGCGCTCGCGTCAGGTACTTGCTGAAGTGGAACTCCTTCTCCAGCTCCGTCAGCTGCCGCGTGCTGAAGTTGGTGCGCATGGCGTTGTTGTGGGCGCCGGAAAGGCCGAAGTCGGACACTTTGACTTGGAGGAAGAAAGACAAGCTGTTAGACGGATGTTTTCTGCGCTACGTCAATTTATATAACTGGCAAAAAAAAAAAAAGAATAAAAAGAGAGAGAGGACTATAAGAAAAGCAGTATTATTTATTAGTTAAATGTGTTTATTGTTAATCAGGGAATGTGATATAATTAGGGCGTTTGTCCTTTATTAATTAAATAAATAAGTTTAATATCACAGAGTTCCGTAAGTTGAGGTTGAAACAAACAAACAAGCAAAGAATGGCAATAAAGGACAAGGCTGAAGGACACCAGCCTATGGAGGGATGGAGAAGCAGCGCGGGGGGTGGAGGTGTTGCTTTTAAAGATAACAAAGCAGGGCAGACTTCCCAGGGAGAAATAACCTGTCTGCTATAATCATTAAGAGAGAGAGAGAGACCAGCTGACCCAGACTATGACTGCAGAGTAACTAAGTCAGAAAAAACACCTGCAGTTTATAAAATGTCATCTGATGAACTGCACCGCAGTAACAAAGTTCAAAGCTTTCCTCATTGCAGCGAAGAGTTAACTACCCTATTTACTGCTTCAGGAGAAAATACTGTTCATATTTCAACATTTCAACAACTGTTTTAACAGTAATGCAACCATTTAAAGACCTAATTTATCTGTGACTGGTTTGTTCTGTTTGATGGTATTAAAATAAATCTTTCATTTTTAGAGGATTTTTTTCTTTTTAATGTGCTCGAAACATTAAAAAAAAAAGGTCATTATATGCGTACCTAATTGATGGAGGAACACCACATCTGGTATTCTTTCGTTTTTGTGTCTGTTTTTGCTTATTTGATCACTGGAATAATTCATATAAGTGAAAAGAGAAGAACGTATAAAAGCAAACATCTGACATCTGCACAAAGAAAAAAAACTGTGTCCTCTGGGGAAAATACGATCATTTATTTACTATAAAGGGGTAAAATTAACGTCGTAGCCAACGAAAGCATTAAAAAATGATTTCGATCAAAACAATGTTGTTCCCTGTTCGTTAAAGTTCTCCTCTTCACATCATGTTCCTGACTGCAGGCTACACTCATTGCTTCTTAAAACAAGCTCCCACTTCTTGTAATTTTTTGGCTGTATTTCATATGAAACACAGGCCATTGTCCCTCATCTTCTGCGTTTCTGCTGGACGTCACGGTTACATATTATACAGGCATTTTAATGGACGCAGGCTTAACTTCACAGTAAGGCTTTGTATGGCGAGTCAGGTGAACCGTCCCTCACCTGTCTTCGGCGGATTTCTCTTCACCTTCATCCAGTCAAAGGTCTGCCCCTGTCCGGCCTGCTGGACCTCATCATCCCCCCTTCTCTGTCCTGGGATACCGGCAGCTCCCCGTAGCCTCCCCCAGGCGAAAGCTCTGGGTAGCCCCCTGCGTCAAGAACCCCCCCGCCAATCTGCTGTGAGTACTGTGACCCAGCAAGAGTGCGCTGAGGCCCGCAGTAGACCCCGGCAAGAGAGCTGTAACTGGGGCCGACGGTTGGGGCCGAGCCGGGGAAATTTGATTGATGACAGTAGGTGGAAGCCAAAGACTCCTCCACAAAATATTGCGGATGGACGGAGTTGGGAGGGCCCGTCGACGCAACGTACTCAGAGTTTGTGGCACATGCCTGGCCCACATAGGCCCGGTGCTGACCGTTATTATAAGGAGACGGTATTACACTCTGCAAGCTTTGGCTCTGGTGAAGCTGAGGATGATTGTGATGTTGATGGTAGCCGCCGTGCGTATGCTGTTCGTGATGTTGAGAAGAATGTTGATGATGATAATGATTTGCTCCTCCACTGGCGGAGTCCGCCCCAGCGCCTCCGTACATCCTTCCATCCGCGGTGTAACTTACTCCTCCGTCTGTGCTGTCACTTCTGGACCCGGGGACAGGAGGGCCACTGAGGCCAGTTTGAATAGCCACGGGGAATCCCTGATGCTGATCCAGAGGAAGGTGATGGTGCAAGTGATGATGGTGGTATCCAGATTTAGGCGCAGAATAAATGCCGGTCCCCGGTCGGTTACAAATAGAGTATTCCACAAAGGAGTTCATCTTGTCCATGCAGACCCGAGCCACCAGTAAAATGTCTCGACTTGTTATCAGCAAGAAACACGATTGAAGTAAAAAAAAAAAAAAATCGTTGAAAGGAAAAAAATCAAATAAAGAAAAATTCCATTTGAAAGTTGTTCCTGGGCTCGGCAGGATGATGTGAAATCTCTCTGTGGCACAAAAACACGATCAAATCTCCAAAGTCAAAAATATTTCTGAAAAATAGAAAAACGAGTATTTTTAGAAACCACACACACACACACAAGGACACACACACACACACAAAAAACAAATAGAAATTTCAAGGCTTCACGTCTCCAAACCAGACACACACATATGTCGTGTTCTCTGTTTCAGTGTGTCACTGTGTGTTTGAAGGCCTTAGTGCGAGTCCGAGGGCTCGTCGGTGTCAGTGGAAAACCACGCGAGAGGCCTGAAAAGAGTCACGTTTTCAACTCCACACAGGTTACACGCCGTCCTCCTCTAGTCTGTCTTTTCTTCAAATTCTCCAGTTTTCTCTCTCTTCCCGTCTTCAGCTATCTCCCTCTCTTGGCTCACCGTGTCACTTCTATTCTTACCTCCATGGCAGGTCACGTCACTCGTCGCCTATGGTGACCGGTGGCCAGAAGTTTTTTAGCTGGTCACAGGGAGCAAGGGATACTGCAGAGTTGCGTGTGTGTGTGTGTGTGTGTGTGTGTGTACGGGAGGAGGGGAGTGGGGCTTTCTTTCGGTTCTGGAGTGGAGTTTGCACGCGCGCGCGTTTGCGTCTGGCCCATTCGCCTCATCCATCACTCGCCGTGACATTAGCACGACAAAGAGACTTCAATCAAACCGGCCCATCAATCTGATATCAGCACGGATCTGTCAGAGCAAAGAGAGAGGCAGAGAATAAAAGAGGACCTGTGAGCCGGCCTGCAGCTTCCAGACCTCCTCCCTGCAAAAAGCTCAAAGAAAGAAGAGAGAAACCAAATAAACCCAATACTGTACACGGGTACCATGCTACTACCACTTTGTTAAATATTACTGCAGCTCCTACTGCTGTTTCCACATCTACTAACGTCCAATTTATTATAGTTCCGTCCCTTATCTGTCACTATAACGTTGCAGTCCAGTATAAATTGTGATTCATCAAAGTCAGTGATGATTTGCACTGCACTGTTGAGTCTTTGTTTCACTGGCTACGATCTGCAAGATGTGTGGACTAATAAAGATAATTTAACTCTAACCCTTACCTAATTTATACATAACTGTATAAAAATGAGCTTGCTGAAAAAAAAAAAGATTTCTAATGTGATGCAATATAGTCACACTTAGTGCATATGTGAATGAAAAAAGACAGTTCTTTGGGGGCAGACATCACAAGTAACTGAGCCTGTAGCACTAAAAGCAGGACACGAAGAGAATGCTAAAACGGGAACTGTGCTCAGTTTGGTGACTGATGTGAGTGTTTGCCCTCATTCCAGTTCTTCTGAATTAACCTAATTCATGTAATTGTACTTATTTGTAGCAAGTTAAAACATTGCTACCCCAAATAAATAGAACTGATAAAAATCCAAGTTATAATAAATTAAAAGGATCTTTTATAATAGCTCCACAGTGTATGAAGACTTCCTAAGGTCAGATAGCTCTCTTACCCAAACCATATGGAGTATTTCTAGTACTGCAAAAGGATCTTATTATTTATATATGAGAAAGGACATCTGTGGGAAAATTCTCCAACTTGATTTTCCCCAAAGTGACCAAAGTTCAAGTGTGAAAACAGCTTCAGACTATGAATCAGCAGTTGATTTTGTGTATCTATGGAATGTCAGTAAAAGTTCAGCGACTTGTGTTGATGGGAAGTGGGTAAAACTTATTTTAACCTTGAGAGGAGCGACTGAAGCAACAACTAATGACAACAAAGACATATGATGGTTTGGAAAATACATCGGCTTGTCTTTTCTGTCTTCTCTTTCCCTTCACCCCACAACTGCTCATAGCAGATGGCTGCTCCTCCCTGAACCTAGTGCTGCCAGGCTTAAAGAGCGTTCTTCCTCCCCACGTGCTTGCAGATACGGGATACACAGATTATTGGGGTTCTCCCACATTTTATAGTGTCCTGACCTATACCATAAAGCACAATGAGATGACTGTTGTTATGAACTGGTCCTATTAAAAAAGAAATAGAAAAAAATGGGATACCTGTGCAATTTCCAATAGTGAGCAACCAGTAGCTACAAAGTAACATGTGAGAAACGAATTACTAGGACGAAGCTTGGGCCTTTGCTGACTGCCAGCTGCTCAGCTCTGACATTTATGTCTGTGTGTGGATGATGCACCGACTCGCTGTCTGCCTGTAACATTCAGCACTAACAAAATGCATAATTATCAGCCAAGTCATACATTCATTCAGCTAATCGTGATACTATGTAACTTGAACACTAGTGACACATCTTGCCATCTCTGGTTAAAGTTAGCTGTATTTTATAAGAAACACTTCCTGGGCACATTCTCTCCTACAGGACAGAGGGAATCTTTTTACCGACTGAAGGGTTCCTATCGATCACAGAGCTCAGTCGCAAAGGACTTTTGGGAGTCAGTTTACTTTTCAACAATTGCATTGGGAAGCCATAGATTTCCGATGAGTGAATGTGTATGTGCAGGTGCCCATGTGAGAGTGCGTGCTAATTGAATGAATGAGCTGATCTGTTACACAAATGAGGTTAAAGCAGACAGGAGGCTTTTTACTGGGCCAAACCCTGCTGGTCCAGCAGAACACAAGGCACAGATGACAAAAAAATGTGTGTCAGTGGCCTGCAACTGTGCACGTCACCGAGGTTTTTGGGGAAGTTTATTTTAAATTATATTTGGTTCTGTAAAAGTTTCAGAATAAGACTTTTTAAATCAATCTGTCCCTTTTATCTTCTTGTCAGACACTTTCTGGGGTAAAACGGAACAAAATCTCTTCATTCCTGTATTAAATATTTGCTCATCAAGTGAGTACTTCACAGTCTGGACACCTTCTCGTTGCTCATTAGCCTCCATTATAACTGCCTCCAATGAACCCATCATCAATTTCTCCCCTCCAGAGCCTCTGTGAAGGGCCTGACAGCAGGCGCACCGCAATCGTGCCACTATGACCAAATCAGGACGAGCGGCGTGGGCGAGCGACAAGGAGGGAGGTTAATCATCAGTGAGGGGCTGAAAGGAGAGAGAGGCAAAATGAGTGGGCAGGATGTCTGCAGGAACAGACCAGGACAAGAAGAAGATTAAATGACGCCCACATAGCTGCATGGGTGGTGGAGAGACTGAAGGAGAGAGAAAGAGAGAGAGGGGTCAAATGGTCAAACTCAACAGTGCCCACGATGACTTGTTTACATCCATGTAGTAATTCAGTAATGTTATTTTTGTGTTCAGGTTCATACCCAATCACCACATGGTAATTCCATATGATCTAGTAATCAGATAATATGCAAACTAAGTAAAAGGTGCTACTATTTGTCAATAAACACAGAAAAGCAAAAAAGAAAAAAGAAAAGATGTTTTATTTAGCTTTAATCTTTTTTCAATTATTGGTTTATTTGGAATTATTTTCTCAATAAATTTAGTTCATACATACATACAAAAAAGAAAAGCGCTACAGTCAGGAGATCATTTAGTGCGGCAGTCACAAATCCTTAATGCCCAACACAGCGGTTTATAATTGCATTCAACAGGAAAAGAGCCAGGAAGGAAACTACAGATTTAAAAAGGGTCCATCTTTAAATTATAATGAAAACTCATGAAAAGTTATGATTAACCTCTTTCTTTTTTATCACTCCTCTTTGCTCATCACCAGGAGGCGCCATAGGGGTCAGATGCACAGTGTGTCTGTGGTCCCTGGCCATTGAGGCTAGTTCTTTAGACACTGAAAGTCACGTCTCTGGTGGGGAAGGGGCTAGTGCATGAGAGACACTGGATCGATATAGTTGTGCTCACCTCAACACACACCTTGGGATCTGAAAGCAGTCTCTTAGAGAGGGACTAGACTCTGTTCCAATCTTAGCGAGAGGCGCCTGGTAGTAAGTACTGGGTTTTTTTCTGGTGGATGAGAGGGTTACTGCCCTGTGCCTTTGGGTCGGGGAATGGGTCCTCACTGTTGTTTGAACCTATGTGCTGAATAATAGTTCAGAGCACCCAGTATGCAGAGTTGCTGGGTGCAATGCTGGAGGGTGCCCGCCCGATGACTCCTTTGTCCTACTGGGACACTTCAGTGCTCGTGTGGGCAATGAAAGTGAGACCTGCATGGGCATGACTGGAAGGAATGGCGCTCCAGGGAAGTCTGGGAACACTGAGTCCAAATGGACCATGTTCTGAGATGTTGCAAGCCTTTAGTTTGGCCTTAAAATGATTCTGGCCAACCAGAACTCAGAAGGAGAAAGTGGTGCTCTTGAACTGAAGATGAAGATATAGCCAGGTGGTGGAAGGAATAGTTTGAGGATCTCCTTAATGCCACTGACATGCCTTTGGTAGAAGAAGCAGGATCTGGGGATGATGGAGATGACTTGCTCATCACTAGGGGTGAGGTCACTGAAGTAGAAAAAAAACCTCCTTGGTGGCAGGGCCTCTGGAGTGGATGAGATTGGTGCTGACTTCCTTAAAACCCTGTATGCTTTAGGGCTATCTTGGTTAACACACCTTTGCACTGCTGCATAGAGATCTGGGGCAGTACCTCTGGATTGGCAGACTGGTTTAGTGGTTTCCCATCTTTAAGAAGGGGGACCAGGCTGTGTGCTCCAGTTACAGAGGGACCACACTACTCGGCCTCCCTGGGAAGGTCTACGCCAGGGCACTGAAGAGGAGAGTCCATCTGTTTGTCAAACCTTAGATTCAGGAGGAATAATGCAGTTTTCTTCCTCTGGATGATATTCGACTGCGCATGGGAGTTTCTCTAACCAGTCTACATGTGTTTTGTGGACTTGAAGAAGGCAAACTGACTGTGTCCCTCATGGGATTCTGTGGGAGATGCCTTGGGAGTATGGGGTACTTGGTCTACCCTGGCAGTCGTAGGTCAGACTCATTCCTGCTGGGTGGTGGACTTTGCCAGGGCTGCTCTTTGTCACCACTGTTGATCATTTTTATGAGCAGAATTTGGAGGCATAGCCAAGTGGCAGAGGTTTCCACTTTGGTGGACTCTCATCTCTCCTTTTTGCAGATTATGTGGTTCTGTTGGCTTCACCAGGTTGGACTGGAACAGTTTGCAGCCACGTGTGAAGTGGTGGGAATAATAATTAATACCTCCACGTCTGAGATGATGGTTCTGAGCTTGAAAAAGATGGAGTGCCCACTCTAGGTCAGGGATGAGTTGTTGGCCCAAGTGGAGGAGTTCAAGTATCATGGGGTCTTGTTCACAAATGAGGAGAGACGGCAGGAGCAGGAGACTAACAGATGGATTAGAGCTGCATCTGCAGTGTTGTGGATGCTGCACTGATCTATTGTGGTGGACAAAGGTGAGCTTAAAATGCATATAATTCATGTGGAGCCTTATATATTATTTCAGAGCTGGTGGCATATTTTAAACTGACATTGTGTTTTTAGTCTCATTTCTGTCCTCCCCCTTCTCTCTGCTTTTGGAGTTGAGCTGCAACATAATAGAGAAGGCAACAGTTAAAGCCCACACAAACCACAGGCCACAAAGCTGAAAAACTCTACTTACAAGCCTCTCAGATATTCACTTACACTTTTAATTTATAGCCATATATATCAGAAAATAACTAGCTGCTTCCCTGGTTGCTGTACAGTTATCATTTTTTCATACTCAGTCGCACTCAAAGGATCCATTTGTTCGACCTTGTCACTCGGGGGAACAAAATGCTATATTTAGCCAATATTTCACTCAAACAAGTCAGAAAAACAAAACAAAAAAAACATTTTGAAGCCTTTTTTTTATTTCATAGTGTTGGATGAAATCACATAAACATAAAATAATTTTATTAACAATTTAATTAGTTGCTTTTGGTTAATATGGGTTTGCAAGCCTAATCTGGCATAAAAACAAAAACAAAAATCCAAATCTGCAGATTTACTGGTTAAGAATTCAACATGGTTTAAATTCATTTACCTTTTAAAAATGCATCTCAAGCTTCTGTGATGATCTGTCTCTATGTCATGGCTACTGTGTGTTGCTAACCTCTGGGCACTGTTGAAAGGGTGCCACGATCTGCTACTGCTGTAAAAAAGAAAAATCAAAACAAAACAAAAAAAGGTTCATTGGACTGAATGGAGGTGGCAGCTTATTAATCTCCATGTTACACAGCTCTGGTAACAGCTAGTAAGCACTGGGAGAGGGCCTAGTTCAGAGGTCAGCAATCTTCTGAACGTTAAAACATTTCTTCATTTGGATTCATCTAGTTTCTACTTTTTCTCCAAGCGGGCTTTCTTCAATGTGAGGCTCAAGCCCCAACCATAACCTTAACTAATTCATTTAACCAAATCTTGATAAAACTGAAGTTGGAGTTGAGGCATCCTTTTAAAGTACTAAAAAGTAAAGCAAATTCAATCACAATATAAATAAATTATAATATTTAAATGGACACATTTTTGCACACACACACACACACACACACACACACACAATGGATTTGAACAAGTTGATTTCCAACCTGAATATATTGATATGAAACTTTAATGAAGGTCTGGGTTTAAGAACTAACATACTGAAGGCCCTTGTGTATGAAAAATAAAACTAAATAAATGAAATGAAGGAAATGTTTCATAATTAACATCACTGATAATTTTGGCATTGTAGTTTTTTTCATAGCCCTTCCTAACATAAACACAATTTTTTTTGTGTATTTTTAGCAGTGATATGTCACAGTGCCCAGAGGTTAAGCAACACACAGTAGCCATGACATGCAGACAGGATCCAGTCACAGAAGCTTGAGATGCATTTTTAAAAGGTAAATGAATTTAAACCATGTTGAATTCTGAACCAGTAAATCTGCAGATTTGATTTTGTTTTTGTTTTTATGCCAGATTAGGCTTGCAAACCCATATTAACCAAAAGCAAAAATCCAAATCTGCAGATTTACTGGTTCAGAATTCAACATGGTTTAAATTCATTTACCTTTTAAAAATGCATCTCAAGCTTCTGTGATGATCTGTCTCTATGTCATGGCTACTGTGCAGCCTAGGACACTGTTAAAAGGTCCACG
>JAMQGT020006073.1:0-47308 GCA_024447675.2 Pterophyllum scalare | reverse complement strand
TGTTATGTTACTTCGTTCAGTTACGTATTGCTGCATGCGTTAGTCTTCCGTGTAAGTGGATGCTTTAACAGTTATCATGACTACTGAGAGTTCAGGCAACATTTTAAGAAGGTAATGAAAAGCATTTTTGTCTTGGGAAATGAGTGGGAAATTATTCGGCCGCCTGATGAGCCTGTCTGTGGGGACTGAAGCGGTTCACGGCCTCGTGGAACAGAAAATCTCCTTGCATGAAAAGTCTCTGTTGTGTGTGTATGTGTGTGTGTGTGTGTGTGTGTGTGTGTGTGTGTATATATATATATATATATATATATATATATATATATATATATATATATATATATATATATATATATATATATATATATATATATATATATATATATATATATATATATATATATACACACACATACACACATACATACATATACACAAAACAGAAAAGAACAGTGAGGAGATATTTGGTAACTTTTCCAAAAATTCTGTGGAGACTTAGTGGCGAAAAATGAGTTTATAGTTGATTCATTTTTCATATGTTTAGATATATATAGTCTTATAAGTAAAGGGGCTGTGTATGCTACAGACCGTGTTTTCTATTTATTTTTTGGTTTGCGATTGATGTGGAACAGAGTTTTATTCAGAAAAGATTTATCACCTCTTGTGCGTATCTACTGGTGATTGAATGCAAAGCGCATTATATATACTTTTTCATATCTCACACACTGAGAGCCACACTGGGAATAAGAAAGGCTTTTTCATCTGCGCTCTTGTACTAGTGCTCACCAGCTCTTATTGGTTGAAGTGATTGCTGCCAATGGTTGGAGATTAACATAAAGGAGGCAAGTGGCGTAGGGATCCACTTGGGGGCAAGCTGGTGATGCGTCATAGCACTTGCTGAAAAGAGGAGACAAAAAAGGGACTAAAATAGCGCCGAACCTGCGGGTTAATATGCACCAATGGCCACGAAGTCACTCGTGGTCTCAGAGCAGAGCGCAAAAGTGCCACAGGTGATAGGAGGAATGACAACAGAGATGAGAGAGATTGAGTATTCTGTGTGTTGCAAATAAATAACAAAATCTCTCCCAACAAAACTTTGCCATGTAAGAATAGAAGCCGAAACTTCTGCAAGGTGCAGATAATCTACGATTTCACCACGTCACTTCTCGGGAGATCATGAAACAACATAGGACGTGGCTGAGCCAAGGACAAGTTGAGGAAGCTGAAGAAAAGCATCTTCACCGATGAAGCAGCCAAGTTCATCTGCGCCTCTCCCTTTACGCACAGGCGAGGTGAGGACGGAGAGCATTACTTCAATGTAAAGATAGCACCAATGAGTCATCCGAGGTGTTGAAAAGATCGGCAGCAGACGGAAGAAGCACAACTACAGTTTTGAATCGAAAATACACATTTTTTAAAGTACACCATGGATGGAGAAGGAGGATCTTCAGGGCTGGCCAAATCAGCCGCTGTAAAACTGTCCGAGATGGGCGAAAGAACCAAGCAGTTAGGCACCGCGATGCGGGATCCTCACCAGCAAAGACGGATCATACTGGTGATTGTTTGCGTGGCTCTCCTGTTGGACAATATGCTCTACATGGTAATCGTGCCAATTATCCCAGACTATCTTGCTGATCTGGAGATTGAGCAGTCAGAACACGTCCACGTAGTGATGCACCCCAACACTTCAGCAAACAGCACAAGCCAAGACAAAAGCAACAAGGACAATTTAGATGTCCAGATAGGAATACTTTTTGCATCAAAAGCCATCCTCCAGCTCTTAGTTAACCCCCTGTCGGGAACTTTCATAGACCGGGTTGGATATGATATTCCACTTTTAATTGGTCTGACTGTCATGTTTGTATCTACCTGCATATTTGCTTTTGGGGAGAATTATGCGACGCTCTTTGTGGCCAGAAGTTTGCAGGGTCTCGGCTCTGCTTTCGCAGACACGTCTGGAATCGCGATGATAGCTGACAAATACGCGGAGGAGGCAGAGAGAAGCAAGGCGCTCGGCATTGCCCTCGCGTTCATCTCTTTCGGGAGTCTGGTGGCGCCTCCATTCGGGGGTGTCCTGTACGAGTTTGCGGGGAAACGAGTGCCGTTCATCGTGCTCGCCTGCATTTGCCTGGCTGACGGCTTTCTGCTGCTGACCGTGATCAAGCCCTTCTCTAATAGGACTAGAGAGAACATGCCAGTCGGCACCCCCATATACAGACTCATGATTGATCCCTACATAGCTGTGGTGGCCGGGGCACTGACAGTGTGCAACATCCCCCTTGCCTTTCTAGAGCCCACCATAGCCAACTGGATGGAAACCACCATGCACTCTTCACAGTGGGAAATGGGACTCACCTGGCTACCAGCCTTCTTCCCTCATGTCCTCGGTGTTTATATAACAGTTAAATTGGCAGCACAGCATCCAAATTTGCAGTGGTTTTACGGAGCTCTGGGCATGGTTATCATAGGGGCGAGCTCCTGCACAGTCCCTGCATGCAAAACTTTTGGGCAGCTTATCGCCCCGCTGTGCGGCATCTGTTTTGGCATAGCACTGGTAGATACTGCCCTGCTGCCCACACTTGCATTTTTAGTTGATGTGCGTCATGTTTCTGTGTATGGTAGTGTTTATGCTATAGCAGATATTTCCTACTCTGTCGCTTATGCTATGGGTCCTATAGTTGCCGGGCAGATAGTGCACAGTCTCGGTTTTGTACAACTTAATCTTGGTATGGGTCTTGTCAATGTGCTTTACGCACCAGCCCTGCTGCTGCTGCGCAACGTGTGCCAAATGAAACCGTCCTACTCAGAAAGAGATAACCTGTTAGACGAAGCTCCGCAGGGGCTGTACGACACAATCAAGATGGAGGAGAGGAGAGCTAAAAAGAAGGGCTACAGTACGGCAGGGAACTGCCTGTCAGTAGATGAAAATGGGTTTGACCCCTTCAGAGCACAGCGGACCCTGTCAGAAGAGTCGTCCGGCCCGGAGTACACTTAGACCGGTCACACTCTGACCCCGATTCGAAACATTCCCCAGGGGAGATTTATGAGCCAGACAGGTTACACTCTAGTGATTAAAATTTTTATGTAAGTACCGATGTGCAATATAAACAGTCACCAAAAATCACAACTGTGTGACTTGTTTTACAAAGGTTTTGCTTTCTTTTTGATTGTGGTTTCATTGTGTCAGACAAGTCTATGTAGCGTTTGTCAAGGACGTATCACTTGAGTTTTGTGAGAGATCTTTCAGCTACTGTTGAATTTGTGTGTATTATTGAGCATTATATATATATATAAATAGATAAATGTGCGTATAACATTGTATGGGACCAACTGTAAGCAGCACATTTCCCCCTTACACAAAATAGCCTATATTTTTAGTCTTGAAGGAAACTTTTTTCACTTGCACATCAAAGGCCTCTTTGTTTTTGTTGTTAAAAATTGTGGATTATAATCGTAGGCCTGTTTGTTTTCCTTTTTTTTTAAAAAAAAAAAGACGAAATTAAATGTATCATAATAAATGGATTTTGTACATATGTGGATACATGCACAATGTAAATTGTTAAAATAAAAAAATATATATATACGTGGACCTCTGCAATGTGTGTATGCTGTTGCGCGCGGGTATGTGTGTCTGAAACATTTGGTAAAGACGTAGCTAATAATGTCAGTCTCTTCAAGATGAACTATGTATTCATTTTAAAAAAAATTGTCGTTTTATTAAATCTCTGTTTGAATCAGTGTGACGTTGGTGATTTCATTTTCATTTCAAATGAATAAAACAACATGAATCCGGAATTTATTTCGTTAGAAATATAATAACTCAAGACGATAAAAGCGTCTAAAACGCCACATCACCCTTCCAAGAAACATTAAAACATAATTTCTGGAAGAGAGAAGTGTTATTTGGTTGAATTACTTTTTTTTTTAATGATCAGGAAAATTATACCATAATTTCTGATTTTTGCATACTGATACGCATGTTAGTTACAGTATCTAAAGCTAAACCAAAAAACAATAAATTCAAGTGAGACACAAAGAGTTTTCTTTTCCCATTATAGCTGCAATCCCATGTTACCTAAAACCAGACTATGAGAAAAGCTTAGCATTTAAATGTAAAAACTGTCGACCCGCAGGGTCATCACGGGACCTCTGAATGACAACCAGACTCTCGGTCCTATTTTTATATATATTTTAAAAAATATATCGGATGTGGGCGGGAGGGGGCAAGCAAGCTGTCAGATAATATGTTCCGCGAATAGATTTCGATGGGAGGAGTTTCTTGCCTCAAGGGGGTAGGTAAACGCAAACACCTTCAGCATCTTTTCCAAGGCGCGCTTTAATGTGGAGCCACAGCCGTATGGCGACGCGTGGGGACGGGGTAGCAATCCAGCGTCTAAACAGAGCTTCACTCTAATATGGGCTTTCACCGCTTGAACGTGGGAGGCGATGCCAACTTCCACACACTCCTCTGAACTTTTGAGTGCTGCACTGATCGGGTAAGGTTTCCCTTCTCTTTCTCAAACTATAACAAAGGGAGACTTAAGCTCATTTCAAAAGATATTATCCACTGCCCGAGCTTTTTTTTTTTTTTTTTGGTGCATAGCGGGGGAGATTTTTCTACTTTATAACACTGCTCAAACAAAGTTTTAGTTCATCTGTCCACTTGTTTTCCATTAAACTGACTTGCATGTAATGATGCAAAAATCATCTGAACTTTTTAAATACATTAGCACTTTTAAAATTCACTTAAAACCCTGTTTTTACTTTATTTTTGTTTTGTCGTTTTTATGTTGGTAAAGAAATGAACTTTTAAAATGTCTACCAGTCTGTATTGAGTCATCAGGAGCAGCTGGAATTCAAGGACAAGCAGCAAATTACGTTAGGCTGCAATTTGATAAAGAATGGAAGCTTGCTGGCTCACCTTTAGACAGCACCACTATGTTTTTACATTTCTCAACGGGCCTAATTTTCTTTGCTTCTTTTCTTTCCTTGAAATGTCTGAACATGTTTCGTGCAGGGAAGGCTGAAGCCAGACCCTCGTTGGGGTGGGGGAAGCTTCCAAGTTATTTTCAGCTGGACTGCAAACATGCCAGTCGTGGAGAGAGAGACGGCGAGAGACCGAGGCAGCCAAGTATGAAAACACACCACTGTTTCTTTCGCATCTTCTTTACTTCAGCTTCACGCTTTCAGACCGAGCGCTGTCCGTGGTGCTGAAGTTGGCAAAGTAACGGCAGTGGGTTTCAGCGCCAACTTCATTTGCTTAACTGACCGCTAGGGGCGAACATCGAAAGTATGTTCAGGACACTACAGCATAACTCATTTTTGTGCAGTAATCTGGTCAAGATTTACGTGGCAAACTGTAATATAACAGAGACCATGTGGTGTTTACTGTGGTTAGAATGGTGCTTAATTGAATTAGGGCTTATTTCTTCTTTTCTTTTTTTTGTTGTAAATGCTAATTTAAAAAAAGAATCTTCTGAAAACGTCTAAAGATTCCCAAGAACTTGCGGCTACAATGTTCTGCTGTGTGCAATTGCACTGCATTTTTCCATATTATAATCTTGGCTTACTAACAGTATTCAGTATGAAAATGACCAAACATCAGACAGATAATATTATGAATTTGAATTTACCACATGGGTAATTTGCAAAACACAGGGAACTGTGGCATTTATTCTCAAATTGGCCTTGAAGCAGTCAAAATGCATTATTAACTTGGGCTCTGATAATAAACGCATAAAGGAAATATGGGAGGGAAATACTGCTTCAACTAATGAACACTGAATCCCATTCAAATTTTGACAGCTGCTGTTCTTTCATTACTCCTTGTATTTGTACCAGTGTGATGCTTTTGTGATATCAGGTGCTGCCAAAGGTCCCTGTGCCCCCGCTGAGACAAACCCTCAACACGTACTTGAAGTGTGTGCAGCACCTGGTGAAAGAGGAGCAGTTTAAGAAAACAAAGGCCATTGTGGAGAAGTTTGGGGCTCCCGGAGGTGTCGGAGAGGCTCTCCAGAAGAAGCTCTTAGAGAGAAGGGACAAGATGACTAACTGGGTAAACACATAGACTTAACAGATGAAAAGCCACTCCTTGTTGTAGGTGCATGAACCGGAAAAATAAATAAAAAGAGCACATCCTCCTCCTAACAGTAAAGAACTTCTGCATTATCTGCGTAATGCATTATTCTGCATTATCTTTATGAAAAGAAAAAAATATATATATATGTATATATATTTACATGTATAAGAAAATGTATATATATATATATACATATATATATATATATATATATATATATATATATATATATATATATATATATATATATATATATACATTTACATTTTCTTATACAGTATTTGTATACTACTACTGTCTGAAAGTGAAAATTGCCCCAGATTATCTGCTTATTTATGAACACTCAGCGATAAAGATTTATCCCTGCCTTTGCTTGTGCTTTGTTGCTTCAATCTCCTTTCCTGCATCTGGGTGATCGGTCAGTCCACTAGCCATCCAGCTCAGTGAAATCTATCACACTCCCACTCTCACACCAGCAATCTCCCACTCCTTTTCATCTGGCAGTGATACACTGTAATGGCTTTTTACTCCATTGCACAGGTCTCAACTCTGAAAGTAATAACTTGAGTCCAAACACATTTAGCAAAACAACATTGCTCAAAAACTTTCCCTGTATTCACATTTAGGTCTACGACTACTGGCTGGAGGACATGTACCTGAACAACAGGTTGGCCCTACCGGTCAACTCCAGTCCTGCCATGGTGTTTCCCAAGCAGATGTTCAAAGATCATAAAGATGCACTCAGGTATGTTCTGGACTTTATCTTCTGTTGTGCTGACTTTTTAAACTTTATCTGCCCTTCCTTGAAGGCTATAAAACCAAAGTTGTTTTAGACAGAAAGGTCAAAATCAAAATAGAACATGGAGACATTTCCAGAATTAAATCCCTTATCAGGCAATATTTGGGCCATGTAAACTTTGGTTTTAGCTTTTTTATTATTATAGTATTTATTATAGGTTTCTTTGTAGGTGTGTGTCAAGTGAATAAAGGGAAAGCATATTTATCTTGTGGAAATCTCAATAAACCCTCAATAAACCTCAATTTTTTTTTAATTGCCAGTAAGTTCAGTTACTGTCTCAAAAAGCAGTTTTTGTTTTGTTTGCTTTTTGGGGGGGGGGGCTATAAAATGTTAGTAAATCTTTCACAGGTTTCCCAGAATCCAGACTGACAACTTCAAGATTCTAGCTTTGTCCAACAAACCACAAAGAAATTATGTTTATTTTGACAAAAGATCAAATAAATGTAGGCTGGAACCTTTAAAATATTTGGTTTAAATTTACCATCTGGCTAGGGTCTTTCTGTGTGGAGTTTGCATGTTCTCCCCGTGCCTGCATGGGTTTTCTCCAGGTACTCTGACTTCCTCCCACAGTCCAAAGACCTGCAGTTAGTGGGGTTAGGTTAATTGGTGATTATAAATTGGCCATAGGTGTGAATGGTTGTCTATCTCTCTGTATAAGCCCTGCGACAGACTGGCAACCTGTCCAGGGTGTACCCCACCTCTTGGCAGCTGGGATAGGATCCATGCTGCACACAGTACTGCACTAACAATATAAAATATAAATATAATCAGCTCTTTAGCTGCTGACAGATTTTATGTTCTTCTATACAGATGCAGACTCAGATTATTATCTCAGTTACAGTCATGGAAAGAATCTATGCCCTGTTATTAAATGAGCTGTGGTCCATCAGACATTACACCGGCCCATCCAGCCCCGTAGCTCAACATTAGCTTTTGTCAGCTCGCACAGCCACTAAGTGAATATTTCCAGAGCACCCCAAGCAGCTGGTAATCTACTGACATGGCCACTTATTAGATTGGGAGTGACAGGGCCAAGCTCTCCACGGAGACTCTTAGTCAGGCTTCATTTAGGGGTGTGGTGCACTGAGGCTGCCTCCTTTGTATTGATCTGGCTTTGAACGTAATAACACAAAGACAAATGATCTACAACATAAGACCTGACAAGCCGCTGTGTTTTCCCTATTTGCTCACACCGCCCACTCACACATACAAACTGGCTCTCTCTCACACGCAGTTGAACACACGCAACTCTCACACACGCAACTCTCACACTGTATCCCAGTAATTTACCATAATGCGATTATTGTTAGCCCTTTGAGAGATGGGAGTATATGTAATTATAATCACCAGCCAGTATGCTGTGTATCTTTGGTGTTTTACAGCAATACCTCTTTCAAATTTCATCCTTCTTCTTGCTCTTTTAAGATTTGCTGCCCGCCTCATCAGTGGCGTTTTGGAGTACAAGGCTCTCATTGATGCGTAAGTACAACTGGCAACCTATGTGGATTGAAGATGAAAACCAAAAATATATAATAATGAGTCATGAGACTTCTCATAGGTGATTTGATGTGTGCAAAAATGTCTCAGGCGAGCACTGCCAGTGGATTTTGCTCGAGGCCAGCTAGCTGGCACTCCCATGTGCATGGAGCAGTACTATCGCCTCTTCACCTCCTACCGCTACCCAGGGTTAAAGACTGACATGCTGAAGGTCCAGACTAAGGCAGCCTCCTCAGCACCAGAGCACATGATTGTGGCGTGTAAGAACCAGGTCAGGACACTGGCTTTTGTGGAGACTTTTCATCCTCAAAAACAGTTCTGATTAAAGACTCTCTTTCCATTTGAGAGAAAATATAAGTGTATATGGAATGTTTGAAGATTCATTTTACTGACAGATGGTGAAAGCTAGCCTCTTGTGCAGCTAAACTTTACTCGCAAGAACAGGACACAAGTCAGTTTCCATGTAGCAGAGATGGTCAAGTCAGATTTCAAAATAAGGACTTTTACCTTTACTGGATTCAAAATGCATTATTCTCTGTGCTGTCAGTAAATAAATAAGCAACCAACTCCCTTCTTTTCACCCCCTCAAATAAATCAATAAATCAAAAATAAACCATATAACACAGAGAAAAAAGCCACAAAAAAAAATAACTTGACATAAAGTCATGATTGAAAATCTTTTGCATGAAGGAAAAGGACAAAATTAGACCCGTCAGTTTATAATCATTTGACTTATTTTACCTCTAATTTTAATTCTGCTGGAAAAGGGAAGTCAGATCTGTGTGAAAATGCAAAGCCTGCATTGAAAGCATGACTATCTATGGCTGCTACCACGTCTATTTGAATATTTAAACTGACCAATGTATCAAATTGAGACAGATAGACCAGGAAGTGCTAAGCAGGAACTGTGATAACAGACACCGTTTAATGATGAAAAATGTATAATTTCTCCTATCCTGAGCTACAATGTTAAGCTCTACTTTCACAGCACACGCAAAGTGAGAGAAGACGTTCACATCTCCAAACATACTTCTGTAACTGGCTTTTGAATTTTAACTGTATTATTTTATATTCAGTCATTTAAGAGGACAGCAGCCATGTAACATAATTATGCACCATTTTATTTTATTGAATTTAACAAAAAAAAATGCTTAAAATATGAAATAACTAGTGACTCTATCTATGTGAATTGCATCCACACGTTTCTGGTTATAGATGGAAAATCCACATTTCAAGGTTTTTCCTTAACTGATGCAGGAAGATGTTACAAAATTCGATTTAACGCTGTGTGTGTGTGTGTGTGTGTGTGAGGGGTTGTTACTTTAAAACCTTACCTATCCTGTCCCATAATCTCCTATACAAAACAGCCTGCACCCGTTACCATTTCATTTCATATCTAAGTCACTGAACCACATTCAAATGTATATAGCTGCATATAACCCATGCCACCAACATCTGCAGCTTTAATAGCCCATGGCTAATGAATTGATTTTTATGAAGGTTACGAATGAGACTGCAAATTAACATGGAAAAATTCAGGAGCTCTCTCCTGGAAATGGTTCTGGGAGCTATCAATCTGTAGCCTGTAAGGGCCCGTCCCTATGGAGATCCACAGAGTTAACTTAATTACTGCAGATTAAATCGGCCACTTTGTCTGAGAGCTTCCTTGAGTCGCATGTTTAACTGATCATGGTAGAGAAGCAGGTAATTGGCCCTTTTTAGTCCAAGCCATTATTACTAATGTCCTTATTATCTCAGCTGTTCAAACAGCAACTATAAGCTCAGCTGAAAAGCATTTTTAACATGCAAGAGAATATTTAACTGAAGTATTCCCCTCTAAAGATGAATAATTCTGGTGAAACTGTCCATGATAGAAGGGTTAAGAGACATATGATCACTGTAATTTTTTTTCTCACTAGTTTTTCGTGTTGGATGTAGTCGCAAACAGCAAGCAGCTCAATGAAGTGGAGATCCTATCCCAGCTGGAGAAGATTGTGAAAATGTCAGAAAATGCTGAAGAGAGACTCCCCCCTTTTGGTATCTTGACATCTGATGGGAGGACAGAATGGGCACAAGCTAGAGAGGCACTGATAAAAGGTCTCACCACAATTTTAATCAATTTAACATTTTAACCAACTGAAAACAATTTTTAGACAAGCAAATTCAGGGCACAGTTCTCCTTCTTCCGGCTATCCAGATCAGATCAACAGAGACTCTCTGGCCATGATCGAGAGCTGCATATGTGTAGTATGTCTAGATGAGCCCAGCGGCCTGGAACCCAGTGATACCAACAGGGCCCTGCTGATGCTACATGGTGGAGGACATGAAAGGAACGGGGCAAACCGCTGGTATGACAAGTCAATGCAGGTAGGACCATATTCCGTGCAGTTCAGTCTTCCATGACCACAAAGTTTGTGTAACGACTTAATCCCAGTTTTCTCAGTTTGTTGTAGGAATGGATGGGGTATGTGGAGTGGTATGTGAGCATTCACCATTTGAAGGGATTGTTCTGGTGCAGTGCTCTGAATACATAATGAAATATATGTAAGTTAGCCCACTGCAGCAAGATATGGCTGCTAAATGAATGCTGATGAGACCAAAAGTGTCTGAAACAAACGTGTTGTTGTTCTGAACAGAATGGAGAGTTCCTCCAATATGGTTAAGTCCTCCAGTTTCAGAGAGCTTCCCCCTCCAAGACAGTTACGTTGGAAATGTAACCCACACATCCAAGGACTCTTAGCAGTATCTGCAGAGAGACTACAGAGGCAAGACCAACACAAATATGCACTTATATTAATAAATAATTACAAGATTTTTGAGAAACATAAAGCCACATAAACCTACTGTTTTCTTCTTCAGGCTGGTGAAAAATCTTGACATGGAGGTATTCAAATTCAAAGATTATGGGAAAGAATTTATCAAGAAGCAGAAGATTAGTCCAGATGCCTTTATACAAGTTGCCTTGCAGCTTGCATTTTTCAAGTAAAGTCTATTCAATATATGATATCTTAAACATATCTGTAATTGAACGGTCTTGCCATTAATGTGCAGCTTCAAATCAAGTCTGTCTTGTACTTAGATGCACTGGAAGGCTTGTGTCCACTTACGAGAGTGCATCAATTCGACGTTTCCAAGAAGGTCGCGTAGATAACATTCGCTCAGCCACCGCCGAGGCCATGGCCTTTGTGAAGTCTATGGCAGATGAGAAGGGAACTTTCTCCGTGAGTCATTTTTCTCACTTCCACTCCAATTAGTAACTCCCACATTACTGTTCATCACACCCGTTTAATGAAACAGGTGCGACCGGCCACCTTGGCAAAGAAAAGTCAGTCTCCCCGTTCAAACAGATGATCTCCCAGAGGCTGTAACAGAACTATGAAAAATGGCTGGCCGTACTGCTGCCCTCTTGTTCAATGCGAGAAATGCCCTGTGTCGACTTTTCTTTAAATTACTTTTACTTCTCCAACAGGATTCAGAAAAAATGAAACGACTGAGGGATGCAATCAATGCCCAGACAAATTATACAATTGCAGTAAGTATTTCAAACCATTTTTTTAATACACTAATGTCACAGACAAAAACTTAAATGTGAGAATTGCTCCTTTATGCCTTAACAATGAGAGTGAAAACTGATTTTAAAAAAAACCTGAGATTTCTTCCTTTTTTTTCAAAATATTTTTCCCGTGTCAAAACCTGCCACCAGCAAATTTTTTTTTTTTTAAAAAAACCTTTATTTTACCAGGTAAAAATGTTTGAGAACTAGTTCTCATTTACAAACACGAACAACAAGAAATGTATCTAAGCAGAGCTGAGGACAGACCACTTCTTTAATTAAATTTTTTTTTAAAAAAAACTGCGAAGGTCTGTTCATCTTGACACCAAGTCCACAAAAAATGTAATACACCCAGACAAGAAATAATCTGCAAATGTTCCTCAAAAGCAATACAGAATGCTGTTTAACCAGCTTTAAAAGATGAGGGTAAATTGAGGGTTTTTTTCCCCTTTTTCCCTGCTTCTAGTTTAATGCTAATCTGAGCCAAACATTCTCCATCTTTAATGCAAAGATGAAAAATCAACATTTTTTTCATCTAATTGTTAGCAAGAAAACAGGAGCAAGTTTTATTTCCAAAATTATTTTGACCCAAAAATTACTGTAAGACCATCCTTCACCAGAAGTTGCAGCTGAGATCAGCTTTACTGAGGTTATGGTTGTGGTTCAACTGCATTTCAGTGAACATGAGCCACATTTCTGGGATATGGAAGTCAGTTTCACTGAATAGAGTTATAAAAGTGTTCATAAAACTTTTAAACCATGTCTGTTCTCATAGGTTACAACTGAAAAATATCCATTACCCATCCATCCATCCATCTATCCATGCTCTTCCGCCTATCCTGTTCAGGGTCGCCGGGGGGGGGGGTTGGAGCCTACCCCAGCTGTCATAGGGTGAGAGGCAGGGTACTCCCTGCACAGGTTGCCAGCCTGTTGCAGGGCCAACACAGAGAGACAGACAACAATCCACACTCACATTCACACCTATGGGCAATTTAGAGTGGCCAGTTAACCTAACCCCAGTAACTGCATGTCTTTGGACTGTGGGAGGAAACCGGAGTACCCGGAGGAAGCCCACGCATATCCATTACCACTGAGCACAAATGTGTTTTTCAGGCAATTACAGGAATGGCAGTAGACAATCACCTCCTTGGACTTCTGAGGATCTCGAAGGAGCTCAAAATGGAAAAGCCAGAAATCTTTTGTGATGAGACATATCTGGCCAGTAACCACTTCATCCTCTCTACCAGTCAGGTACCACGTAATTATATTCTATTGAAACATATATATGATTGACACCAGAAATATAATAGATGTACAAATACATAATCCTCTACAGAACCTGGACTTATCAAGTTACACATTTTTCCCTTTCATCAAAACAGATCAAACACAAAAGTTATTCCATGGAGACAAAATAATTTGAAAAAGGCCCACTGAAAATATACAGTAATGTGTTAATATACTTGTAAAAGCCCAAATAATTCTTTTATTGTTTTTTCTGCAAACTGAGGATAATTGTTTGCATTTAATTCAAGTTAAACCTCTGTGGAGTTTACTAAAGGTAAATCTGCATTTAGCACCAAGTTCTATAACCAGTGAAAACCATCAGGAACACAGGAGAGCCCTCTCCTAGACAATCACTAAACCATAATGTAATTATTTTAAAACAGGAACTGAGTCTGCGAAAGTGTGCATGCCAATTTCCAAAATACACAAGCCTAATTAAAGATATTACATTTATGGAGATGTCTGGGAGGGATGGCAGTGGACTTTTTCACCAGATTTTTTTTAACACAACCTTGGAGAGTGAGAAGATGCTTGAGGAATGGAGAAGAATGTTCAAGACCAAGGGTGATGTGCAGAACTGTAGTAACTATGGAGGGATAAAGTTGATGAGCCATACCATGAAGCTATGGGAAAGAGTTGTTGAAGCAAGGTTAAAAAGAGAAGTGATGATCAGTGAGAAGCAATGTGGCTTCATGCAGAGAACAAGCACTACAGCTGTGATGTTTGCTTTGAGTGTGTTGATGGAGAAGTACAGAGAAGGTCAGAAGTTGTTGCGCTGTATCTTTGTGGATCCAGAGAAATCATGATAGGGTGCCAAGAGAGGAAATTTGATATTGCATGAGTAAGTCAGGAGTGGCAGAGAAGTATGTGAGGGTGGTGCAGGTTGGTATGAGGACAGTGAGGCAGTGGTGAGGTGTGTGGTAGAAGTGACAGACTTATTTGAGGTGGGATGTGGGATTACATCAGGGATCAGCTCTGAGCCCCTTCTTGTTTGCGGTGGTGATGGACAGGCTGAGAGATCAGGTCAGGCAGGAGTCTGGGTGGACTATAATGTTTGAATATGACATTATCTGTAGTGAGAGTAGGGAGCAGGTAGGAGAGCCTAGATAGGTGGAGGTATGCACTGGAGAGAAGAGGAATGAAAGTTAGTAGAACCAAGACAGGTGGGTGGAGAAGAGTGTCAGGGGGATTTGTAACAGAAGGATAGCCATAAGAATGAAAGGGACCTGTTATGATGGTATTTAGACCTACTAAGGTGTATGGTGAGTTGAAGGCACACGATCTGCTGTGACAACTCCTAAAGGGAGAAGTCAAAAGAAGAAGTTGTTTATGGTGCTGACTAGGATTTAGCTTGAGGGTTTAGTGGTTGCTATTATAGCCACTGAGTCTTTTTGACTGGACTTCACCAGAATCTCATGCCCCCTGATAGTGAGTCTATTCAGTCCATCTTTAGATTTAACTTTAACTTCCCTCACAACACTTAAACCCCATACAAGATGATTAATCTGAAAAAAAGGTAAATTGGACTAATCCAGGCTATATGGATTTGTCTCCAGGTTCCTACCACTGTGGAAATGTTCTGCTGCTACGGCCCGGTGGTGCCAAATGGTTACGGCACCTGTTACAACCCACAGTCAGACCACATCATTTTCTGTGTGTCTAGTTTCTGGAAGAACACGGAGACGAGCTCGGTCGTATTCATCAAAGCTTTGAACGAGGGCCTGCTGGAAATCAGGGACTTGTGCAATAGAAGCAGCGCTACAGCTAGCAAACTAGCTCATGGCAGCCAGGGAGCTGGCCAGGCTCATAAATCAGGGAAGTAAGCCATACTGAGAGATCATGCCCACTCAGCTGTTCCACTCAACACTGTTAGACTTTAGCATTAGACTCAGTCGCTAAGATGCCTTCATATGTCTTTGTTGTCTGTGGGGTAGTGTTCCTTTCATAACAAAATTCAAAGCCTTAAAGTTCACATGTACCTGTATATATAACTAATATAAAAATAATACATAAATGAAAACTGGAGAAAAAAAAAATTCTCTTGGATCTGTGTGGACAACAGAATGATTTTGGTCCAGCACTGAACCCGCTTGACTTGGTAGACTGACATTAGAGGGTCTGCTGCCTTTAGGAAACTGAAGCCATGTCCACTTTGTAACACTGATGTGAGGGTCAATTCCTCAGTCAGTAAGATTCAGTTGAATGATCCCAGTGTATATCTTAGAGTAGTAATGTACTGTACATGATGGAAAAATACCATATTTAAGTGACTTATAGCAATCATGACATCCTGTAAATGTGATTCAGCAAACCTCTCTGTGTGTGCTAAAAGATTTAAAATGTTCTAAAGTTATATTTATTCTTGGATGTATTTTTGTTTTTATTCTACTGATGTTATCAGGTTGCCAAAGAGGCCATGCAAATGTGAAGTCTGCGTGATGAGGCACTTTAAGATGTTCATGTCAACACGTGTATGAATAACTTCAAAACATAGAAAAGTGGTTGTGAGTTATGTGATATGGTTTCAGTGGCACATTCAAAGTTGTCTAGTTGTAATGTATACATGTATTGTATATTATAACAACAGTTTATATGTGTAAAGTGTGATGAATAGTGCTGCGTTATAAGCTAGAGTCAGTCTCCTGGTGACTGAGGCATACCACTGTGTTCGTGTATTTAAGTGCTTTGTATTTGCACTAGAAGGAGGGTACTGATGTACTGTTAGTTATACTGTAGGTTCTCTGTGCAATAACACAAAATCAAGGGTATATGTGCAATTTGCCAAAACAGCTCATTAAATGCATGGAGCTTGTGTAACACTGAATTAACTGCAGTAGCTATTTTTGATATTCGGACACAAGAGAGTAAGATTTCAGTTGACTCTTTCAATCTACATCACACATGCAGTTTTGCTCATAAATGTTCATTCAAACTGGCATGTAATTTGTCAACACACACTTATTGTGGGTCATTTTTCAGTTTGTGGTGGCTTGTGTTACAGCAAAGCAAATCAGTGGTTACTTCGTAGTACAAATGTGAGGATATTTGTTGTCTTGTGTGACGAAAGTGAATGAGGCAATTTCATAATCCATGTCAAGAAAACTTATTAGGTGACATACAGTATGCATGTTTATTCTTAGAATAATAGCTGTATTTTTATACGTCAGTGTGAAAATCTTATGATATAGTAAAACACTGTTAAAGTGACCAAAAAAAATGCCTTAAAACTAAAGTCATGCAAACTGTTTTCTATCGTTTCAGTCAAGTCAAGCTTTGATGTTAATTTGATGTGTTTCCTCTTGGTGTTTGCTGTGTAATCTGGATGATACATGTAAAAGAATATATTTGGAGCACATGTATTAATGCAGCCTGGTTAATTAATGTTACACTCATCCATGGTAACATTTTTATAAATGTAATTAATGTGTAACACATCTCTGGAAGGTCAGACATGGTGTTTTATTAGGTCATTTGATATTAAGTGAAGTGAAAAGTCCTGTCTTCTTCATTTTGAAAATGACAACAAAATGCTAATTTATTTTTCAAAGCCTGTAGCAATATTTTGTTCACAGAAGACATCATATATTTAAGCTGTAATAAAATTGTCATGTAGTAAAAATGGATACTCAAGTCCATAAATAAAAATAATTTAAAACTACTGTCTATGTCCATTTTTTTTCTTAGAAATTTGATGTTGCATCTTGCTAATTATCCTCACCTGGGTGGTGTAGGTGTCATGAGAAAATTGAAGACTTTGCAGTGAAAATAACATTTTTGTGTCATCCTGTGTGTGTTTACTTGGCTTGTACCGATTCATAGTGCATACAGTCATCTCAAAAAGAAAGATTTTCACAGGACTCTATACAGTCTTGGGAAAAACTAAATGGATGACTCTGCAGTACCAAGAAAAAAACAGATTAGTCAGAAATGAGATGTCCTTCCTAGCCCATCTATTCAAAAACAATGTGACCACACTAATAACTCTAAATGTGTGGTCCCAAAGTGGAGTAGAACCCAAATTCCAATAATTATGCCATTAACTGCTATCATATTAATTGATAACCTCAGTTACAGATGCAGCTGTTTAAATAACAATCAAAATGCCTGTCTAATGATAAAACATCAGACAGCTACTATAAATTGAAATTACTGTTTGAATGCTGTGAATGTTTTCAGGTTTAATAAACAGCCTTATTTGAAGCAGAATATCACACAGGCAAAACAAATTAGCCCATTTTAATTTCTGTTAATGCAAAACTAACATAGCTATGGAGAGAACCCTAACAATGATGATTAGTCTCCATTACAGTTGTAACTGGACTCATTTGCATGGGACTGCCTCTTGGCAGCGTGGCCACTTCAGTCACAGGCTCTCCACAGATGACCTCATTTCAGTGGCGTGGAGGAGGTCTTTAGGGAGAGACAAATTTAATTCTCCATTGGTTAAACCACTGAACCAGGTCGCCCAAGTGTTCATTTAGTAAAGCTTCCATGAACTGGTCCAATTAAATCTGGACTCCTGAATAAAACAGTTCAATGTGTCAGTGGTAGCACACTTACAGCTGCGCAGTTCAGTGGCTTTCAAGAACATATTTTAAAAAATGGTTAACTGAATCAAAGCACACAAGAAGACAAAATACACTCTTGTGTCTAAAAAGTCTTCAGCTTAGGTATGTGATTTTCTGATACTGCCTTTACCTTGCTCAAGCAAATATACTGTAACATGTTTCTGTTAGAAAAATGCAGTATTTGCATCTAGCATTGCCCTGTTTTGTATCTTGTATCTGTATCTAGTGAAGCAAAGTGTCTATTGGAACCATGTTTGTTGATTTTTTTTAATGACAGCCAGTATCTCTAGCTTTCATTAAACTGGCATTTGAAGCACTGTTCCTTAGAGGAACTAAAAAGCCATGACCACCAAGCAGCACCTCCTGCAGTTTGGGATGATGATCATCTAGAGTGCAAACTGTGCCTAACCACTGAGGGGCTTTTATTCTAAGTGGCACCCATGAGAGAAATAGGCATGGCTGCCCCCTCCCCCATGTATTTTGACTCTGCTTCTTCCACAGACAGAAGTTTCATTTCTTGAAAAGTAAATGGGCTGATTCTTACATAGTGCTTCGCTACTCTACATTTGCACTCAAAGCACTTTATACAACATGCCTCATTCATCCATTCACACTCACTCGTACAAGCACTGTTTTCTACACCTAAGTGCTTTCTATCTAACATTTAGACACATTCTCACTCCAATGAATCCATTGGAGAGCAACTTGAGTTTCAGTATCTTGCCCAAGGATACTTAGACATGCAGGCTGGAGTAGCCGGGGATCAACACCCCCGAACCTTCCAGCCTTCTAAGCCACAGTGGCCCCATCATCTTTTTAAAAATTATGTCAATCGACTGCCTCTGTTCCTATGAATATACAGCAATATAAGGATACTTTGATTTAAAAAAAAAAAACTACCAATGTCAATGATTTCAAAGCACTTGAGCATAATTATAATAATCCTACAAAAGTACTGTTCAAACTGAGTGATTTGTGGAGTGGCTTTAGCCAGCTGCTTTGGCCAGTCAGATGCAGACTGACTTGTAAAGAGCTCCCAGTGCTGGTAACCCCCCCCTTTTCTCTGCATTACAAAAATCAGCATGAATTAAATTAATTAAAATACAGGTGTAAATTCTCTTCCTAACTCAAACACTACACAAGATCATGCCTATGTGCTTGCTTTCATAAATCTCTGAGCTTCATTCTGTTTGTTCGGGCTGAATTTAGCTCCACAATGGGGGAAAAACACCTCAAAGGTGTGGCTGTCGAGCCGGAGTGTATTGACTGAACACTGAAATTGGTCGTGGAAAGTCAGTGCTGATGGTGACCAATGCTTTCACTTCGTGAGGAGCAGCCTGTGACAAGACTTGGCGGTGAGATCAATGGCGGAAGCCCACCTGGAGATGGATGATGGGAGAACATTACCACTAATAAGCCTCTACCACACTGCAGACAGAGTCAGGACCTTACCTGCTAGCTGCTATCGACTAGAGAGGGGAGCAGAGGCGAGCAGAGCTGTCCATTCACATACCCTCCTTCCTGCTCATGTGTTTGGCAGAGTACAAGAGAAATGAAAAGCCACTGAGGCTATCTTCAACTGAGAAACACGAAAGCAAGGCAGAAGCAGAGTTCAGAAAACTGAGACCCATGTATGAAAATTTCTTCAAACAATACTTCTTTAACAGTGCAGAAGACACAACCTCATAGATGAAAAGTGTTCATTTATCACTGAGCATCAAAAATCATGCAGCTGTTACAATCACTAATCTCAGTGTATTGTGCTCATAATGAGTGTCTGTAATTGGACATATGCAACATGTATAAGAAAAATCAATAGCTACAAGATTATATGACACTATTCAGTAGCTAATTAGTTACTCTGAACCTGTCATCTCACTGTTAATATTATTATCAGGTAATTCAGAAACCTGAGTACTCATGCAGTGAAACTGAAATGAAACGAGCTTGACATTTTCCCCTTCCAAACTGGGACAGGAAAAAATGTCCCATTGTTTTGTGTCTCAGGGATTGACATTTATGAGGGAATTCAAAGACATAACATTGCCATTCTTACAATCTTTCAATTAAGGCTGGGTCCATATTTCAGCTATCTGTTTTCACTCACAAAGGTATACTGATAATGGCCATTCTGGCATTTATGGGGAGGCTGCTCCCAGGGCAGGAGCTACATTTAGACATGTTCTTGAAGCCTAATTGGGTGAGAAGTGAGGTCCCATTAAATAATATGTCACAGTGGAGTATATGCCAAAAGCTGAAATGAACTACTTCCACAGTATTGGTCCCATTTAATTTAGATGTAGTTAAAAGCACTGATTCTGCTTTGAGAGAATCACTCACAGTAAAATTAAAATTTGGTGCATTTCAGCTCAGATTAAGCAACTTTTTAGAGTGAGAAAGTCTACATTAAGACCTATGCAAAGGATTTGTTTCCATCATAAAGCACCAACTGTTCACATTTTCTGACAGACTGCAGTATAATAACTGCAGTTATTATTGTATGAAAATATTGAAATGATTCCAGCCTTTAACACACCCTTGAATTTCACTGCAGTAAAATGGCTAACTTCAAGCTCTTCACTTCAGCAACTGTCAACAGTTTCTTCAGCTGTTGTGATAATGTTATAATGAGCCTCTGTTGGATGACAGCATGACATCCATTCATCTCAAAGCCGACTGCCTCTAATTTATTTTCCTATTTAGTCTGTTCAGCCCAGGTACTTGTTTTCTCATGGTTTCTAAACTATAATCCATCCCTGGCTGCACATTATCCAAGCCATGCTACTGTAAACGTAGCACCTAAACAGTGCTGGCAACGTATGATTCATTTTGTGATTGGAAGATCAATAACCAATTTGAAGATGACCTGGTGGAGAGGATCAAGATTGCGAAGCTATGCTTCGATGTGCAGTGTAAATCTCGGGTGGTGGATGTGTGTCCAGGCCTGCCACGGCTCCTGCTCAGGGGAATGATTTATGTCTCGGCCCTGCGATGAGTCCAGCAGTGGTTGTGCTCTCATCAAACAGGCGTGGCTAATTTGAGTGGTTTCTGCTTGAACAGTGGGGACCATAAGTGAAAGAGTTTTACAATTAGAAAAAGTGAAGAAAGTCATGAAGTATATGGGGGAGAAAAAAACCTTAAGAGTCACTGAGCATTACAGTCATCAGCATAATCATTGCCATAAGCAGTTCATAGCAATAAAAAATGCCTCTACTTCTCTGTAGCACTTGCATACACTTACTAGATTTAAGGAGATAAACAAAAAGAAACAGAAAGTCATAATCCATGACTTGTGCAAGTTAAGAACATAAATGGTTGTGCCAGGCCATCGTCTTAAGACCAGAGTCAATCATCCACTAAAGCACTGCAAAGAGACAAACGCTTAAATGCTCTCCACGCATCGGAGTAACAACCGCTCGTCTGACTGCATGACTTCCCAATTCAACATGAGTGCCGGTTGCATAAGTGCAAAATATGAATGGATCCAAGGCGACAGGAGGGAGAAAAGTTAGATGGAAGAAGTCATTAGGAGAGCTGCACTCTCCTCACAAACCCCATCTCAGTAATGCAGAGAAATTTGAAAACTGGCCATGAGTTCTGAAGGATATCTCATAACACTTGACAAGTGAAAACCGCCACCAGGCAGCTAATGGCTATACTGTCATGAGAGCAAATAAAAAGGCATGGGTTTCCATGCATGTAGGCTTTGTGGCTCTGGTCATGTGAGACACAGTTTGCAAAAGGCAAGTCTCTCATTCCCTAAATTCCCTCAACAGATCAGCCTTGCTGCCAGACCAGATGTGAGACGCAGGGACCATTGGCCTTAGGAAAAGAGGTTGACTGAGGAGAAGAGCAGCAAAAAAAAGGTGTGCTTCATTAAGTGCTCAAATCCCAGGTGGCCATTTGTCCCAGTAGCACTGTCCCTGTGGAGCAGAACTGTGTGGGGTGGAGAGGAGATGAACAGAGGCCCGCGTCAGCAGAAGCAGGATCCTTGAGCCCACAGCTGCCAGTGGCTCCATCACTCTCAAGACATCAGTAACTAAACCACACACCACAGAGCAGCGCACGCTCCCTGACCGCTGCCAATTACAGTGACCCATTAAGAAAAACAAATGCTGCTTCAGCAGATGGAAGAAAAGATCTGTATTTATTTGCACGTTCTGCGAAAGAGGAGACTAAACCTGTTTTGAATCTGATGGGCATCTCTTGTCTAACTGAACTTTTTTATACTTATTTTCATGTAACCTTTCAGTTCTTGTTTTGCCAGAGGGTGGTTTAAAGGGACACTTCACTAACCTTACTCAACAGTATTGTTCAGACATGAACATCTGAAAAAAACAGAATCATGGATGCATGGTCTCTTTCCAGAAATCATGACACACCTACTTAAAAAAAAAAATCTAATTCACAAACCTTGCTGTGAGCAGTTTAAAGCAGGAAATATTCTTTTCGTTTACCAAACCACATCTGCAATCCTAAAGAAGCATGGAGCTAGCTTCCATAAGGGGGATACCGTCAAATTTTGCAATCCAGTCACACGACCACGAATCTCTTATTATTGGTAGATGCATACTTTCTTCTATAGTTCTGTAGAAATGAAATAGTTCCTACATGAAACTGCTCATGTCAAGGTTTGTAGATTTTTTTCTGAATAATCATGTCATGTTTCTGGAAAGCAAAGCCAAATACAATTAAGTTCCCTATTATTCATGAAAAGCCAGACATCTCTACCGCACATATCTTCATAACTAGGCAAGCCACACCAAAACAATGTAGATGGTTAAATAGCACTATAGGTCAGAGGGAAAAAAATTATTTTTGGCTAAACTTTAAGAATATAATTTGGTAGTGCTATTCTAACATTTACCAGTATGGCTATTTATTTATTTTTAATCTTGTATTAAAGTTATGTGAAAGATGAACTGTTGTTTGTGTGTATGACCTTATCATAAATATAGACTATGCTAAACAAAGACCAAACATTCCCATTGTTTGGGGATTTGGATGAAAACAAGTACTGAGGATGCCAGCTCATTTCCTCAGTCTTCCAAAGAGGCTTTACAAAGCTACCTTTACCTAATACCTAAATTTGGGATGTTGGTAAAAGTAGCGTTTAACTACTACAAATTAATAAAAGGGCTCTAGATTTTTTTTTACCAAACTTTCCCTACTGGTGAAGCAAATATCACAGCTGAAATACAGACAACACCATAGGGAATGCACATACTGTGATCAACGAACACATTATACAACATAGTTCACAGGGGACTTCCCTGTGATATAAACTTAATCCAACCATGAAGAGTTGTTATGAGGAATAAGATAAGAGGCATTAGAAACTTCATGGACCGCACAGCTGTGAAATAATGCTGCATGAGCTCTTTTCACAAATACGGCTTAAGTGTTTCCTGTACATTCTTGAGCTCATTTATGTTTATTTACTTCCAGGGGGCCATGAAGGCACATGAAGGAGGAGCCGAGAGAAGCGAGACGGAGCTGCAAAGTAATGGTCCCGAGTTAAATGAGCAGCTGCAGCTTGCAATATCTGGTGACACGGAGAATCCCTTTGCCGAGTCTCTCTCACAAGGGACAGGCTCATCTTAAATCATCCTCTGATTTCTACAAGCAGTGCAACGATATCTCACTCTGAAGACTGAAGCTGAGGCTTTTTATGGGTGCTCAGGTAATTGAGCAGCAAAAGTGGAAAAGATCTAATGCACTTATCCATGAAGGAAGTGTATCTAAACTAAATGACTGGTGAACTGAAATTGGGATCCCCCCCCCATCTCTTTGTTGCCTTTTAGGAATATGTCAATAAGATATGTTTGTGAACCTGCGGTGTTTGGCACTGGAGTGATGGTGTTATCTAGGCTACATATGTCCCAGTGTAAATAAGCCTGTCAATTTAACCACAAGTTCATATGTAATAGAGGACAGGGCTGAGGGATGACGGTAGTGCTACTTTATGGCTCCTCAAGCCACACTTGTCAAGGGAAGTGGCCTACAAGACAGCTCAGATGGGCACAACAAATAGCCTTTGTGTCTATAGTTTACAATTACCCAACACAGAGACAAACTATGCAGCAACTGTCTCAGAAATGTACGCTGACCAGACTCACTGATGCTTTTGCCAGGGAGAAGCCAAACATCATAACATAAAGTTTAAATTTTGCTTCTACAATTTAAATATCAACAGATATGCAAAGAGACTAAATTATTTAAATATAAGAAGTCCCAGTATGACCATCAAGGTTTGGTGACCCAATAATTATGGTCACATGAATATCTGAATACAGCCGAAAATAATTAGAAAAAAAGTGCAAAAAATGTGTAATCTATCCACTTTTTTTATTGTGAAATGTTTTAATATCTCATATTAACACCATGCTAAGAATTCGCTCATGAATAATCTTAAGCAGAGTGCAAAGATAAAAGAGTCTTCCTGTGCTCTTTTCGTTTAGAAGCCATAAATCCCCTGAGTTATAGTAGTCGCTACATGTTACTATATCTTATTTATGTGTTGATTAAAAAGCATATCTCTTAAAGGACTGGAGGGCTTTAAAAAGGCCCATCAGGAATTTAACTTTTTAACCAGGAAATCCTCAAACCTCTATGCAACCCTTACTGGTGCTTTCAAAGTGCTGGACTTGTAGGGAACAAAGACAAGCGATACGTTTGGTTTCTTGATTTATCTCTGAATAACAGTCAGCTGTGCCTTTCTTGTCCTACATTCAGCAAAGCGACTACTGCATCGTGTGCTGCCACCCTAACAGTGACAGCTCCATAACAAGCCCAGTGCACAGAGGAGCCTTGAGGTTCACTCTGCCAAAGCTACTCTAAAAAGCCCCGAAAGCGCCTGCAGACAACTCGCTCCTCTCTGCGGGCAGATACAGAGTGAACCTGCGACACGTGACAGGCCCCTGCCTCAAGTCACTACGCACTGCTATTCTCCATGGTCCTTACACTGTCAAAGACCCTTCACATACATGCACAAAACAACATATCAAGCACTTTATAGGAGGCATTAAAGGAAAAGCTGCAACTATAGCTTTTTTTGAAGGTTTAACTGTTTGAAAGTTGAAAAAAAAATTCCCAGAGTGACCTATTTAAATTGCCGGACAAAATATTAAAAATGTCTTCAATTTGCAATGATATAAAATTAAGGAAAACAACACATATACTTACAAAGTTTGGACCCACCACATTTTGAAGTCTACTTAACCCTGCAACACTAATGTGAGTTTTGTAACACCAGCTCTTCCACATAGGTGAAAATTACCCGATGTTAGGTTTCTAGTGTTAAACTTATTTTCCTTACTTTGTTTTCTCCCCAGTTGCCATGTGTTGAAATCTAATCATATCCTGAAAATGATCAAGGCCAAAAGCTAGGAAAATGTCTCCTTTGAAATGTTTGTGAAGCATCTGTCTCCAGCACCTTTGAAACCCAGATAGAGACATCTGTCTGCTGCAGTTACATGCCCAAAGTACCCTAAGACACTGACGTGTACATCAATACATTTAATTTGACTCTTTAGCTTTTCTCAAATAACGCTATAATTTCAAATATTTTTAAAGATAGTATTAAAGGTATGTTTCATATTCCCTAATAAGATTCACTGCTTTGAAATTTTTGCCAGCAAACAGAATATATTTTTCTCTCTTCTGAAATTATGATTGGTCTTGTGCGGATATCGAACAGATGGTGTTATCTACCTCATGGGTGAGGGGAGCAACAAGTGTGCAATTAAAGGCTTGAGGAACTGCTTCATTCAAAAACACAAACTCCAAAAAGCAAAAGAACACTTCCTACGTGGTGCATTTAGCGAGTTAAATTTGATCTATATGGTAAAAGTGAAAATCAGCAAACACGAAGACTAATGAACAGTTCATGCAATTTTAAGTGGTCAGCACTTTGCAGACTATCTTTAACCAATTTTGTACACACTCTTGGATGATCTCATTCTTCTGCAAAGGCCTATCCAGCACTTTTTTAAGAACTCTGACACTGGATGCAGTAGAAATGGTAAGAAGCTAGCATGTGCTTTCTTCCTTATATAGCTATAGTCAGAAGTTTGCAAGAAGGGATGGCCTTGCTTCATCGTTCATTCAATCACATGACACTCCCTTGATAAATAGGCGATCTAAAAACATTAGGAGCACACAAAAACTTTACTCACTCAGTCCTTGACCTTACAGAACGAGTAGTCGGTCTGGGTAAAAGCTCCGGCTATCAATTAAAATGGATTTTTCTTTCGGATGAATTGCTGTGTAAACATTTGAACTAAAATAACCATAGAAAGCTGTCACGAATAAATAATAACTGTTGCAATGGATTTATCCACTACCTCCACACTCTATATAGCAGCCCAAACTTATTTTGGCTGCAGGCTGTTTAGGTCAAATAAAGACAATGCAAGCAGATTTTGGGAGCGGCGAAGGAACTGCCTTTGGACAAGGAACCATCTCAGCATGTGTAGAGCCGGAGGAGAGGCAAAACTGCCATCAAACGATGACGACCGTGCCACTGCTGAGGCACCACACAGGATGCAGAGGAAGCAGTGAAACATTTAGGTCATGCCAAGTTCAAACATGCACAGATACAGCAGTGTGACAGTTGAGGACATTTACAGACACAACTTATGATGGCATAAATTTGATCAAAGAGCAGAGCTTATACATTTAAATAAAAAAAACAGCACAAATACACCTGGGGCATCCCGTCTGTAAAGGAATATTATGGTTCACTGATGGTTTATTAAACTTAACAATGATTGAGAGAACATATCAATGGGTGTGCAACACAATATTGGATTTTAATCTCAGTGGCTATTTGTTTCAGAATAACAAGTATTATCACAGTTTGGATCCTATAGATGCTTTTTTGTTTATTTTTCCAACCCCAGCTTTACAATCACATGCTGGTTTTACGTGCATTGCTGAAGTGGGTAACTGCAAATGATGACACATTCTGCTTAGTTAGGGTGACCAGATCCCAACAAACTAATGTGTCTGGGACAACGTGGGACCTTTTACTCAGAAATCTTTATACACTTACCAGCCACTTTTCAATCAATGTGAGCTGTGGCAAGAAGGTTTGCTGTGTCTGTCAGCGTAGTGTCCAGAGGCTTGAGGCGCTACCAGGAGACAGGCCAGTACACCAGGAGACGTGGAGGAGGCCGTAGGAGGGCTACAACCCAGCAGCAGGACCGCTACCTCTGCCTTTGTGCAAGGAGGAACAGGAGGAGCACTGCCAGAGCCCTGCAAAATGACCTCCAGCAGGCCACAAATATGCATGTGTCTGCACAAACGGTTAGAAACCAACTCCATGAGGATGTTATGAGGGCCCGACGTCCACAGATGGGGGTTGTGCTCACAGCCCAACACCGTGCAGGATGCTTGGCATTTGCCATAGAACACCAGGATTGGCAAATTCGCCACTGGCGCCCTGTGCTCTTCACAGATGAAAGCAGGTTCACACTGAGCACATGCGACAGGGGTGACAGAGTCTGGAGATGCCGTGGAGAGTGATCTGCTGCCTGCAACATCCTTCAGCATGACCGGTTTGGCGGTGGATCAGTAATGGTGTGGGGTGGCATTTCTTTGGAGGGCCGCACAGCCCTCCATGTGCACGCCACAGGTAGCATGACTGCCATTATGTACCAAGATGAGATCCTCAGACCCCTTGTGTGGTTGGCCCTGGGTTCCTCCTAATGCAGGACAATGCTAGACCTCATGTGGCTGGAGTGTGTCAGCAGTTCCTGCAAGATGAAGGCATTGAAGCTATGGACTGGCCCGCCAGTTCCCCAGACCTGAATCCAATTGAGCACATCTGGGACATCATGTCTCGCTCCATCCACCAACGTCACGTTGCACCACAGACTGTCCAGGAGTTGGTGGATGCTTTAGTCCAGGTCTGGGAGGAGATCCCTCAAGAGACCATCCGCCACTTCATCAAGAGCATTCCCAGGCATTTTAGGGAGGTCATACAGGCACATGGAGGCCACACACAAGACTGAGCCTCATTTTGACTTGTTTTAAGGACATTACATCAAAGTTGGATCAGCCTGTAGCGTGTTTTTCCACTTTAATTTTGTGTGTGACTCCAAATCCAGGCCTCCATTTGTTAATAATTTTGATTTCCATTGATGATTTTTGTGTTATTTTAGTTGTCAGAACATTCAACTTTGTACAGAACAAATTCATTCATTCAGATCTAGGATGTGTTATTTGAGTGTTCCCTTTATTTTTTTGAGCAGTGTATATATATATATATATATATATATATATATATATATATATATATATATATATATATATATATATATATATATATATATATATATATATATACAGAAAAGGCAGCTGAAAAATATCATTATACATCATTATATCAATGATATATCATTATATATATATATATATATATATATATATATATATATATATATATATATATATATATATATATATATATATATATATATATGTATAATGATATTTTTCAGCTGCTTTTCTGTCAGTGCACCCCTAGGTTGGCACATCTTGTATTTCTTCTCATTCATTCTTGACTTTTACGGTATGTGCGATAAGAGATAAGGGATAAAAATGTTGTGCCCATAAAGTAGGACACCTGATCACCCTAAGATTTAGCTGTGACCTGCTCCAGCAAAGTAGCTACTGTAACAGGATGTAACTGTGCTAAAGACCTTGCCAAAGAACACTGTGTTAAAAAAAAAAACCTTCAAAAACTGCAGCACGCAGATTAATTAGAGCTCACACTGAGCTCTTTTATGTCTAATTTAATATTTAATTTTAAAGAGGTCATTTCTCTAACAGTTTGGTCATTAAAATTAACTGCCAATATGCACAATGAAGGCAAATTCGGATGTACAAATCCTTAGTTTGATTTTAAATCATACCCTGATAACCCTGAGTGAAATTTTGGTTTAGTATGTTTAGTTCTGTCTATTTAGATATTAGCAGTGATTATTTTTACATATATCAACCAGCTCTGATAGTGCCAATAATGTAAAAGTGTAAAATACATGACTAATGTTCCTAGATCTAAATAATTTGCAAATTAGCTGCATCCCATAAGAACCCAATGCCCCAGGTGTATTTGCAACATTCATCCTTATTTTCCATAAGGGTTTTATCATTGAAAGGACAGAGTGTGAATAATTAGCAAAAGACCGCTCATGACAGCGAATCCTATTTTGGTTTTATGTCTTCAATCCAAACAAATACAAGCCACAGCTCCCAGGGTTTCATCAAACATATCAATATTCAGCTGATAATACCTTTAATCTGTGGCCAAGAAAACCTTGCATAACTCCTCCAAACACTACAGGGAGTTTCCACTAATGATCAGAAATGATGAGGAAATATGAGGTAAATAGCTTATAATTAATTTTAATAGGCCTCCCCATTTATAATACAGCACCCTACATTATCCAAGCTGACCCTCTTGGATAGAAACAAAACAGAAGTGGATTTTTTTTTCCCGCTTCAAAAAGAATTTACTGATGAGCTGTTTAATGCATTGTATTTGTTGACTGGGGTGCACTGATGATTTACTCATAGTCATCAAAAAAGGTGGTTTTACAGTTTTACTCTATGCAACCTATGTGTACTATAACTCAGTGCAAATCTATGTGTAATAATTGCTGGTAACCTTCCTTATTTTACACATCAAACCCCAACTTAAATTCAAATTTGTTGTTTTATTAACACGCTGCTGAGAATTTCTTATTAACGTTGTAAAATAATGCTCCATATTCATACAATACAATCAATATTCTCCCTGGAAGCACAAACCTCATTTTAAGTCTAGTATTTATCAGTTGATAAATGCTACACCTAAATGCTAGTTCTTTTTATCAGTTGATAAAAGATTTACAGGAACAGTCAAAAGTTTAGACACACCTGTGGTGGCCCCAGAACAGGAAAACCAAGAGTTACCTCTGTTGCACAGGATAAGTTCATCAGAGTTAACAGCACCCCAGAGAAGAGCCCACCATGTCTTTGTAAGATGCAGAAAAGGTGAGTGGATGTTTCCTACATGTGTAGTTCCCACTGTGAAGTATGGATGAGGAAGTGTGATGGTATGGGGGTGCTTTGCTGGTGACACTGTTCGCTATTCATTCATTCACTTAACCAGCATGGCTACCACAGCATTCTGCAGTGACGCGCCATCCCATCTGGATTGCGCTTAGTGGGACCATCGTTTTCAACAGGACAATGACCCCCAAACACACCTCCAGGTTATGTAAGGGCTATTTGACCAAGATGACTTCAGTATTAATTTACAATGCAGGAAAATATATAAAAACACTGAATGAGAAAGTGTGTCCAGACTTTTGACTGGTACTGTTTATATTTTATCAGTTGATAAACAGAACTACGATGCAGTTAAATATATGATAGAGAGCTCTGTGCTAACTTTGCTATGCTTACAGTGCTAATAGGCCATCAAGTAAATGGACTGGTACTTACAGTGTAGTGCTTTTCTACTCTTTTTGAACACTCAAAGTGCTTTCTTACTACAAGCTTCATCACCCATTCCCATACACAGTCATACAAGAGCCTTTTTTATGCCTAAGCACTTTTAACCTAACATTCACACACTTACACTCCAATGGAAGCATTGAGGGAAACTCAGGGTTCAGTATCTTTAAGAATACTTCAACATGTAGACAAGAGGAGCCAGGGATCGAATTAGTAGATGACCTGCTCTACCTTCTGAGCCACATCCATCTTAACTAGCAAACATAATAGCCAATCATCTATCCATACATACAGTACATATTCTGCTTATCCAGTTCAGGGGAGTGGGAGTGCCGAAGCCTATCCCAGCTGTTATGGGACAGGTGGTCAGTATATGGTAGATCAGTATTCCCCAAAGTCAGAGTGCTGCGGCCCACTTAAAACCTAGGCACAAATTACAGCTGAATTGGAACTGAGCTGGAATAGTGGCTTAAACTCTGGGCTTACCTCAGGATTTTTAATAGTACAGTGCAGATTCCTATTCTTTTAGCCTATTTCAGCTGAGGAAACCCACTGTTAGCTACCTTCATTTACTTTTTGTTACACTAGAAAAACCTCCATCCATCCATTTTCTTCTGCTTATCCTTTTCAGGGTCACACGGGAGCTGGAGCCTATCCCAGCTGCCACAGTGCGAGGGGCAGCATACACCCTGGACAGGTTGCCAGCCTGTTGCAGGGCTAACACACATACGGCCAATTTAGAATTACCAATTAACCTAACCCCACTAACTATATGTCTTTGGACTGTGGGAGGAAGCCAGAGTACCTGAGTATACATTATTATAGACAAATACAACATTTGCTATTTTTCTTTACTTTTCCAAAATGTTTATGTTGCTAGCAACTTTATTCATTAATAGTGCAGCCATCATGGGAAAAAATACCCCAAGTGGCATAAGGAAAACAAAATTTAAAGTCCTAAATAATTATTCATAAAACTACTTAGTTTTATTAGTCAGCCTGGCTGTTCATATTTGAATAAGACTGTTACAAAAGAATCATCTACTGTACTGGCAGTTTCCAAAATTTGAAGCTTCTCAGTGTCTTATGATGTTGCTAAACTTTTATAAATCACCCTGAGAAATGTATATATTTGTCTGCACCAAATTTCACCACATTCATTTCAGTATAAAATAATTGAAAAACCGATCAGCTGGTGGCACTAAAGGAAAACAAACCAAGAGATTCAACCTAGAGCCATATTTACCAATACAATAAATCATATTCCACAGACACTAATAACATAAATAACAAATGGAAGTAAGCTAAAGAGCAAACAGATTATAAACATACACAATAGAAAATTCTTTTAAGCCACCACTCCATATTGAGGTTATAGTTTGACAAGATCAGTCCTATCAACAAACTGCATTATTTATTTTTAACTTTTCATTACCACACTGTATTACAGTGATGTTTAAAAGACTAAACACTGTGCATGTTTGTGACTTTATGACAGATGGCAGGCTAAAGGTCGAAAACACACATGAGGCTCACTGTAGAGGGATCAGTCCAGTAGGATACCCCTGTGTGTCTATGGTGGAACCCCTTGGGAGAGATGCCACCAAAGGCTTTTTTGAACCCAGCAAGCTACAAAGAGAGACCCCCTGCTTCAGGTCCTGATTCCATGAAGGCAGACAGCACCAAGCTTAGAGACACCTACACATCTTTCATTTACTTACAAGCTCCCATGAGTCCATTCAGCACAGCAAACAAAACTAAATTAACATTCAACTAAAAATATTTTGGCATACAGTACCCTCCAAAAGTCTTGAGCCACCCCTCATTACTTTATATTTTCTTTTCAATGAGCCAAACTTTCTTGTAATTATTAAAGTAGTCATGAGGAATAGTTCTCCAGGCTTTCTGAAGGTTTTTCTTTTGGACATTGGCTGCTTTTTCACTCATTTCCAGTCCAGTATTTATACCTGACATTTTTTAGAGGAGTGTTTTTGTTTGCTGAACCACTTAACACTGACCTATGAATCATTCAAGCATAAAAAAGGCACCTAACTCCAAAGGTTTAATATCATGTCGGCCCACCCTGTGCAGCTATAACTACTTCAGCTCTTCTGGGAAGGCTGTCAACAAGGTTTGTGTGTCTGGGAATTTTTGCACTTGTGAGGTCAGACACTGATGTTAGACGAGAAGGCCTGGCTCACAGTCTCCACTCTAATTCATCCCAAAGGAATTCTATCGGGTTGAGGTCAGGACTCTGTGCAGGCCAGTCAAGTTCTTCCACACCAAACTCGCTCATCCATGTATTTATGAACCTGCTTTATGCACCGGTGTGCAGTCATTTTTGAACAGGAAGGGACCATTCTCAAACTGTTCACACAAAGTTGGGAACATGAAATTGTCCAAAATGACTGCTAAAGCATTAAGAGTTCCTTTAATTGGAACTAAGGGTTTGAGGCCAACTTCTGAAAAACAACCCCACACCATAATTCCCCCTCAACCAAACTTTATACTTGAAACAATGCAGTCAGACAAGTACCAGTGTCCTGGCAACCGCCAAATGCAAACTTGTCCATCAGATTGCCAGATGAAGAACATGTCTCCACTGCTCTAGAGTCCAGTACTGGTGTGCTTTATGCCACTGCATCCGATGCTTTGCATTACCCCTTAGTGATGTAAGACTTGGATGTAGCTACTCAGCCATGGAAACCCATTGCATGAAGCTCGCTATTAACTGTTCTTGAGCTAATACTGTATGAAGGTCACACCCCGCTCTGTGATTTTATGTGGCCTACCACTTTCACCCAATCATTCCCACTTTGTTATAATACCTTTAACAATTGACTGTGGAATGTTTAGTGGAACGAGGAAATTTCACAGCTGTATTTGTTGCACAGATGGCATCCTATCATAGTATTCACTGAGCTCCTGAGAGCAAGCCATTCTTTCTCAAATGTTTGTTGGCACAGTCTGCATGCCTACATGCTTGATTTTATACACCTGTAACCAGGTGATTGGAACAACTGAATTTAACGGTTGGGATGGATGAGTGAATACTTTTGGGAATATAGTGTAAGTAGTAGGAGGTTTTATAGAATGATGAGTAACCTTTGGTTAAATCATCATCAGTCTGTACGGAGGAGGTCAAGAGAGGTACAAAAGTGAGTGTCTACAGCCATCTGTAAAACACAGTGGAGGCTCTGTCATGATTTGGGTCTTTATTTCAGTCAGTAGTGTTGTAGATCTTGTCAAAATTAATGGAATTATGTAAGTCAGATTTTGATCCACTGTGCAATACCATCTGGATAGCATTTGATTGGCAGATGCTTCATTTTTCAGTATGACAATTATTAACCAACTAAAAACATCCCTGAAACCCTATCAGCCATGGACTGGCCTCCCCAGACCTCGACCTCAACATTACTGAAGCAGCGTGGGATCATCTTTACATAGAATGGAACTAAAAGCAGCCAACATCCAGAGCTTTGAATGTCATTCAAGAAGGCTGGAGAACTATCCCTGAACTACAAGAAAGCTTGCTTAAGAGTTCAGGCTTGTTGAAGAATAAAGGTGGTCATACCAAATATGGACTTTCAACCTTATTAGAATTGTACAAACTCTGTTTTTTTGCCTTATATAAAGTATTTTATCTGTTTGCACATGTTTAAAAAAATCAATCACCGCACAGTACTGATATAGGCTTCTGCTGATTGGTCAATCTATAAATTGAAAGATAATAAATGAATAAAATCATGATAAAATGTGAAATAAAATACCAACTATTTCACTGAAATACACCATTTGCATTAGTTACGATTTGAGGCTATAACTGTATTGCTAGCAGAGTGCTAATGGGTTTAATCTTCTTTTATTTAACACATAAATTAGCTTAAATACAAAATCATATCAAAGACAAATTGAAATGCATGAAATGCCAGGCTCTTGATGCAAAAGAAGCCGCGTCTTGTACAACAGACAGACGAATCACACAGGAGTCCCACTACCTCGACTCCCAGATCTGACTGGATGCTCAATGATCTACTCTTTACTTAATGAGGTGTCATGTGCAGTTTATATAAAAGGTGTGACCTTATTAAATTGTGAGTGAAGGGGCGAAGCAATAGCTGGAGACAGATGGTAAGGTGGTGTAGAAAGTCATTTTGCTAGTAACATCTATGGGACAAGAAGCCCTCATTCAGTGGTCAGAGATTATATTTGTGGCTCCATTTAAATTGTGCTGCTGGTTTTTTAATGTAAAATTAAAAATTAAAATATCACATTTAATTTGATTTTATTTAATTCTTTGAAAAACAACATTTGCCAGGAATAATTCAGATTTTTCGTTCTAGAGTAGTCACATAAAAAGGAAGAAGGCTTAGAAAACAATTTTACACTTAGATCAGCTGCAAAATGCAGAAACAATTAATTTAATGGAATGACACACAGAAGTACCCATAACAATGAATTCTGAATGTTATGTTTCAATTCAATGGTTGAAAATAAAAATGTTTCAATTCAATGATTGAAAATAAATAAAAACAGAAGAGATAATTCCTTAGAACCAGGCTGCTCTTTAAATCAAACCACTTCCCTGGGACCACTCCAAGCTTTTCCAAACACAATTCTTATTACTCTTTTCCTTTAACTTCATTTCTGACAGCCAATTCAATTAGGCTGGATATGTGTTGGTGTAAAAAGGCAACATGACAAACTGAGAAGATGGATGGCAACCTTTGCTTCACCATTAAAATCACAACTGCGTCACACTGAAGCTCAATCTACTGCAGTATTACCAGCTGCAGCCAAATGAACAAAGCTTAGACTACAGTGCCAGACACAGCCATAACTAACCACCTCCTGCAGTTCTGCTTTATTTATTTATTTTAACCGATATGCGTGCTAAATCTTCATTTCCACCAGCCTGTGGTTAAAACCACATCTGATACTTTCACCATCACAAGAACAACAAAGAGATTTAAAAAAATAAAGCTAAAGAAAAGAAACTGAAAATATATTTATTTGATGCTCGTTTTCTGAAGGCAAGCCATGGTGACTCATCAGCCACCTGACCTTAATGGCAGTCAGTGGGTACGTGTTGTCTGGCTGAACTCATGTTGGAGTCGTCGGGCGCCAGGGAGGAGCTGACCTGCTGGTAGATGAAGGAGTAGAGGCAGACGTCAGGCCGACCACGGCAGCTCTTGCACACTGAGCTGTAGTACTGCCCCAAGAGATCATACACCTCCCCTGTAATGAGAGAAAAGATATTGTCTAGTCTACTGAGATACAGGAAGGAAATTTCATGGATTTGCAAAAAATCATAACAGAAAAAAAAAAATCATGTTATTATTTCTTGCCTCACATCTTTAACAATTTAAAAATGTTAAATGTTAAAGTGCAAAAAACAAAGTTTCATAAAAACAAGAGGCTGGCAGGATGCCTGGGCTGTTCGCCTTACCGACACTGATGTCCTTCTGAGTGAGGAAAGAGTGCATGTTGTGGACATCTGTCATGAGCTGGCTGTCACCAAAGGTGAAATAGGCAACATCTCTGCCCGCCTCAGCAGCTGCCAGCATCTGGAGCAGAGCTGAAGGGAAAAAAAGGCTGTGCTAAATCTCAACAGTGTGCGTGACACAAAATATGCAATGCAGTACATCGACTAAACTAGGCTGTTTTTTATAAATGTTATTTATAATTCGAAATACTTGAAATGAAAATATGGGACGTAAAAACAATTTAATGATCCTTTTAAAGTCCCCCCCCCAACGCACGTTCATAGATTAACTTGCAAACAAAGAAAAAAAAATTATAAAACAGAGGTCCGAAAAGTCATCCAGTAGCTTTTGCTTACATTAAAACTGAGAAGTACCAGCCTCTGTAGCCTACAGCAAAAGGTAAGTTATCGGGGGAATTGGTCTCACCCCTACTGAGAACGCTGGATTAGTTACAAAGGGAGTTCAGCTCTGGCCCCGGTGAGCTGTGAATATTTCAAGAGACCAGAAATATGTCTACTGATTAATGAATGTTTAGTACGCTGCCCAGTTAATGAGCAAAACCGAATCAACATTTTCACAAGTTGACTGAGCTCATTATCACTTTATTTCAGCAGTTTCTCTCCCATGCTCTTTTCAACTCTTTCTTCAAAAATTACCTGGCAATTAAAAAAATGGGTCTATGTGAGACTGCAGACAATAAATCCAGCTAGAGAACCGCATCTGATTTACACAACTTTCCCCTGGAGGCACATCATTAAGCAAACAGTAGTGATAATGCCTATAAAGGCCTGCACCTTGCTACAGCTAATTAATAAATGGATGGATGTATAGTTTGTAAGCACAAGGGCTCTAAGTCAGATAGTAAGTGAGAAGTGGAGCTATTACTGCAAACTGTTCACAAAAAGAAGCTCCCTCCACAGTGACAATGATACAAAACACAGACAGAAAGCTGCAACAGATTGATGGACTCAAGCAGGCGATCAATTTCACTATTAATGAAACATATTAACTTTGTCATTTGATCAATAGAAGGAAGGCAATGAACAGGCCTTAAGTAAATGAACGCATTCCCGGAAGACAAATGGATGCTCGCACTGATCGGCTGGAGCTTTTCTATCTAAAATGTATTCCGTTATATTGAGGGAGGGAGTGCAATTAGACTGCCAAGTGCACAAAGTCTATAGGAGCCCTTTTGCCACAAGATCCTCTGACGGCAGTGTTACGTCAGTGCTTACCTTTCAGACGTGTGTCACCTCCAAAAACCCCACAGCCCCAGTTTCCTGTTGCAACTGCTGCAAGGTTTTGACTTTTTTCTTCAGGCCGCGCAAAGCCACAGTAAACCTACATAAAGAGAGCAGAAAATTAGAAATGATTTCATACAATTATATTTCATGCAAGTGATATTTAACAACACTTTAACAACAATGGAGGGGAAAAGCACACTGTAAAGCATTTGTTTTTGGCATCATTCACAATACCGTACTGAATAAATACATAACAGTGAGCAGGCTGTATAGGTGTCCACTGAGGAAAATAGACACCTATGAATTATCAGCATTATGTAACAGAAATGTTATTCAAAGCAAATAACTTCACTATAGTGAATAGACTTTTAACATAAAGTGCTATGCATTCTGTAAACAAACATATACCTGTTCAATTGTTTGTTAACTTAAATATCTAATCAGCTAATCACATGGCAGCAACTCAATCCCTTTGTAGACCTGGTCAAGACAACCTGCTGAAATTCAAACCAAGCATAAAAATGGGGAAAATGGGGATTTAAGTGACTTTGAACGTGGCATGGTTGTTGGTGCCAGATGAGCTGGTTTGAGTATTTCAGAAACTACTGATCTACTGGGATTTTCCTGCAAAACCAACTTTGGGACTATGGTCCAAAAAAAAGAAACTATCCAGTGAGCGGCAGTTCTCTGGGAGAAATTGATGGCACAAGTCAGAGAAGAATGGACAAAATGCTTTGAGCTGGTATGAAGGCAACAATTACAGCAAAGGTATGCACAGGACCATCTCTGAAAGCATAACTTTGAACTTTGAAGTAGATGGGTTTTAGATGGTAGGGTCAGGATTTGTTGTAAACAACAAGAAAGCATAAATCCACCCTGCTTTCTATCGATGGTTCAGGCTGTTGATGATGGTGTTGTAATGTATGGTATGGGGGGATGTTTTCTTGGGCCCCTTGGTGCCAAATAAGCATTGTTTAAACACCACAACCTACTTGAGTATTGTTGCTGACCATGTCCAGCCATTTATGACCATCTTCTGATGGCTGATTTCAGGAAGATAACCTACTATGTGAAGAATGATGAAAGATAAGCTCACTGTACTCAAATGGCCTCCACACTCACCGGATGTCAATCCAACATGTGTGGAATGGGAGATTGGCATCATGGATGTGCAGCTGACAAATCTGCAGCAACTGTTTGATCCTATCATGTTAATATGGACCAAAATCGCTCTTGTTGAATCTATGCCATGAAGAACTGAGGCAGCTCTGAATGCAAAAGAGGGTCCAACCCAGTACAAGCATGTTATACCTTATGAAGTGGCCAGTGAGTGTATTTGTTATGTTGTGCTAATTTTTGAAGGCTTACATCCTCAACATAAGTGAAACTATTTGAGTACAAAAACTGTGATCAAACCTTTCTTTGTAATAACATTATATCCAGAAAGCAACACAGTGACTACTTGTTCCCACATGCCTGCACTTGGTACATCATTCAGTGCTTGAAAACATAAGGGTTGGTTGGTTAGGCTGAACATCCCTTTTTACCAGTGTGATTTAGCATCATTGTAGGTGGGTTGTAAGTCACATAATAAATAAAAAAAAATTGCAAAAGGTTGTTAAATGATAGATCTGTAGGGGCTCTTAACATTAAATTTCACAATGGAAAAGATTGGCATAGTGAAAATGAATTGTAAGTGACCATCCTCCGACTGACCAGTCATAAATTCTTCTTGTGAAAGGGCAGATATGACAGTTAACTGAACAATAGTCAAACTGGGATTGATCTTCATTTTGATGCATTTTTCACACTCTTGTCAGAACTGTCAAACCCCTCCATGCTTTCTGACTTGACAACATCAACATCTTGATCTTCTATTACAAACGGACATGACTACTGGGAAGATTACACATAACAAAGGACTTAGGTTTTTGTTTCTTGTTTGTTTCTTTTAACATGATGCAAATGTATTAACTATGATTAATTTCACTAAGGTCAATAATTCTTATTGAAATTTATTCATACATACATGACAAATGACAGCAGCTGTAACGGTAGAGGATCCCTACACTTACACCATCACATAGCAAACACAGATTATTTGTTAAAAAAATAAAATAATTAACTGTTAATTATTAAATTAACAGAGAAAGAGAATGAAATTAGTAAATTAACAGATTAACAGTTAATTTGTAAAAATTAAATTCTCTATAGTGTAGTGGTTTTTTAAAACCCTAGCCTGTATATAAAAGATGGCTGCACCTACCATGACATTACCCACTGGTTTGGTTAGCTGTTGCCATGTAGCTTTTGGATTTGTTTAGTTCATTTTAACTGGATGTGACAATATTTAGAAAAGAGGATAAAGCTGGGGAGTTTACTATTAGCACACATTTGGTAGCTTGATTAGCAAGATGCATCCACTATTCACCGTGATAATAAATGGGCTGTTAATATCGGCTAATGTAAAAGAGGCTTACAATAAAGCCAATTTTTCATGCAAACAGACCACAGCCCTAATTATGCTAACTTCAACCCTTTAAAGAGATGTGTTATATAAAAATTCACCTTCCTCTAATTGTCATGAACTGGGAAATTAGCTATACAGTAGAGACCTATAGAGTCTATGATGACTGAGTCACTTTTGAAGCCAGCCATAAATGGCAATTCAAATAACTGCAGTTTATGATCCTAATTTCTTCGGCTTGAGAGGTTGGCAGTTAGCAGTTAGTACACTATGTGTTGTCCTCATTTTTTTCAACATACAAGGCAAAGAAAAACAACTGAAAAAAGTATACAAAAATAAGGAGTGAAAGAAAAGTAAAAGATAACCTTGTTAAGTTCTCGGATGAGTTGATCTGGGCGAAACTGGTCAAGAAACCTCCTGAACTGCAGCGCATCAATGGCCACAATCTCAGTGCATCTTCTCTGCCAGCCATCACTGAAAATTTAATTAAGAATACAAATTTAAACTGTCTCCAAACAATCACAGTCTAACTCAGACAGATGGGCAAAAGTCTGCAAACAATTACCTTCACCAAGGAGGTTGTTTTTGGTAGTGTTTGCATGCATGTGTGCATGCCATTGTGTCTGTAAACATGTTCACTAAAATTTTTGATAAAACTTTGTAGGGGTGTTGAGTGGAGTCACGTTAATGACATGTTAACAAACCATTAAAATTTGGCTTACATTCACCAAGGTCTTCAAGGTCAACTTGATGATTTCTTGGTCAAAAATTGACAAAAAGCCTTATAACTCAGAAACTATGATTCTTACAAGTGTGGTGTGTATGGTCAACATATAGAAAGTACCAGGGTTATAATAGTTTTGGATTTTACATTATAGTTTAGTTTTAGTTCGTTTTTACTTTTTTTCTCTATCTCTATCATGTCACATCTGACCTCTGACCTGTCCTTCAAGGTCAATAGATTGATCTGAAGGTACTGTCAAGAGACTCAAAATTATGTTAAGTACATTAAGTATATTCAAATGGGTTTCAACAGGGCAAACAGCAAAAGTCTGCAGTTCCCACATGCTTTTACTCCACTGCAAACTTCTTAAAGTATATTTAAAAAGAACAAAGAAAACAAAATGAATATATACAAAATACAATACTGTTAGCGTAAAAGGAAATACTGCCCAGAGAGTGAGCTGCCCTGGTAAAGGTTTGCACTCTCAGAGTGCCTCTTGTTGTAGTCTAATTTATAAATGCACATTGCAATCAATCTGAGTCAGTCTGCACCAATGAGTGCAACTCATCTGTGATGCACTTTTCAATAGGGGACTCATATGGTTATATTTTGTTTCCATTCCTAATTACAAGCAATGTTATTTTGCAGTTAAATTGCCATCCTGCAGGAACCACGTCAGCTATGAATTTCTGGCTAGACTCAAAGTAAGTAGTTAATGTAGACAGCAACAGATTTGTAACAGATGGCAACAGATTTGCGATTTTTGCTGATTTATCACAGTTAATTGCCACATTACCACAAACAGATTGTATGTAATTGCCAACTTGGTCCCAGTCTGACAGCTGGTTGACTATGTCTTATTTTTTTGCTGTCATAAAGTAGCGACCATTTCAAAGGCAACAAGGTCACAAGTTCATTGCACACGGTCGCAATAATTCTGGTCATGCTGCAGTTTCCAAATACCGTTTTCTCTAGTGTGACTCTAGTATGACTGCAGCATAAGAGTTTTCAATCAGACAAAGGTATGGAAAAAAGACAAGCTAATCAAAATAAGGAGTTGTAACACAAACATATTTTTCCTTTTTTGTTCAAAACAATGTTAAGGTCTTAAACACCAGATACCTTGGAGTTGTGTCCTCATGGCTGTCATTCCATTGGTAGGTCTGCCCATACCCTGTGTATTTGCTGTACTGCTGTGTTCCTAATAACAAACGGGGACATCAGTCATAGTTAATTGCTAAGTAACATATAAATCTTGATTTCAGTTAAACATGTTCAGAATTAAAGATTATATTTCTATTTATGATTCAAACATTAAATGTGGGTGAGATTACACTGTGTTAACAGTGACACGGAATACATCATCCGTGGAAAGCAATTACATTTACAAACTCTTTTAGGGTTCAATGGCACAATTCAATGCCAAAAAACTATGTATTAAAATATTAATTTTAAAAAAAATAAGGAATAAGAATCATCTTAAAACAAGTCACGCACATACAAAGAGAAAAAAATTATTACAATTTCATTCTACTAAATAATTTTCATAGGGTGCATCAGACTCTTCTTGTTGTGAACAAAGAGCTGATCTGACTGCTGACAAACAGGAGGTCAAGTTATTACCCCTCTTGAAATGATGCAAGAAGCAATGACTGACCACCAGTACACAGGGAAGCACTCAACACCCGTAAAGGGGGAGCACAGGGAGGTAGACAACAGCACAGTCAATCAAAAGAGGCCACAAATTAACTTCCCATTCATTAACACTCATTAGTACCTAGCTGTTGAGAGCACTTGCAGAGATGCTTCATGCTGCAAGGTGAATAAACCAAGTGATTAGTAGTGAAGCCTTGGTCAGCAGCTATTATTAGGCACACATAGGGGTAGGAATCTCTAGGGTGCAGTCCACTTGACATTTCATTAATAATTAGCCAGCCTCTATTTGTTTCAAAAAAAGCAAAATGAATAAGACACAGAATGTTACACCAGTACCAGAAAATGAACCTTCAACATGACTTAAAGGACTGCAACCATAAAACAAACATGCCTTTGCTCAAGTAAGGACAAATTAGATGTTTTTATTTTTACTGTTGAGCTGCCATTGACATATTTAAATTTAGAGATGCATACTTTACTCTGGGTTGAGGTCATTTATTGTTGTGGCTGCCCAATCTGCAAAATAAACTGAGGGGATTGAGGTACATGCACAGGGACAGCTTTTCAGACATGTCAACTCACACCTACATGGGAGCTGCTGCTTATGCTACCAGCACTATAACTAGATTTAAAAAAAACACACACACACATAAAGTTAATTTATGAATATTTAAAATATTCTACTGATGCAGTGATCAAATCTAAAAATGAGACATTACAGCCATTATAGTAGATGGTTTTGTGTGCATACACTATCCATACACCAGACCTTTACTGGTTTTCAAAAAAAAAATTCTTTTATCAAACTTTTTTGCATTTGAATGGAACATTCTTCAGGAACAAAACAGAATATGCTGGGATTTTTATTCAACCCATTTGCCATTTAAAAATTATTAGTAGCGGGAAGAGGATTGATCTTGGCCAGGGAAAGATGTGTCTGCTCCTTAGAAATTATTTCTAAATAACAAACAGGTTGCATAAAAAATCAGCAGGTATAATTCACTGTGTCCTGAAGGTCATCCCATTCATGTGTAAATACATCAAAACAAAATGTCTCTCATTCTTGTGGCAGACCAGACACTGAAAAGTCAGCAGTGTATCTCATTGTAACACGTTTTACTTCTGTATTATTTTAAAGGCCTGCATTTGATCGAAAGAGCAAAATACACATGGGTAAAATATAGTTGTCTGTAATATAAAAAATACAGAAATGATGTAAAAAATATTGGCAAAAAGGGTTACCACTCATACACACAGTCAAAAAAAAAATCCTTATGGCATTCTCTCTCCTGCTTGCATCAAGCATGCACCACGTTTTCTGGTCAGCACCACGATTGATGAATCATACGACTACTCCTTGATACTATTTATACTTTTGACCGCCCCAGTGGCAGCCAGATATCTAGCAATCAAGGAAAATTCAATTAGGCTGAGGCACTTTTGCAAATTTCAGTGCAGGGGTAAGAGCCATTAGCTTCTGTACTGTATGCCAAAATGTATCACAAGGGAACATGATTTACCAAATGACTACAATGTAGCAAAGGCTTGGACTTTTACAATGGAGGACAAGAGATACAGCCGGGGTTTAATAAAGATGATGGAATGGAAGAGTCCATTAGTGGAGCAGGTCTGGGTCAGGTCTTCCAGCTATAATTAATTCTGGTACCAAGTAATAAAGTTAAGTAGCATAAGCAGAGACGCGGGAAAAGCGGCCAGGAAGAAGTCTGAAGGTGACTCTGTGAGCGCGAGAAACTCTTATGCTAACTGGTACTGTGAGGGCGGCGTCTCTAGTGCCTCACTTCCTGTTCTTATCCAGCCCATGTGCTATGTAACACTAAGGCAGTTTGGGTGATGGACATTTTTACTGTGAAAGTGGTTTACACCACACACTTGGCGGCTTTAAGATGTTTGTGTTTAAACATGATCTTCACTGGGTCTTGAGGGTATCAAAATAAGTTACAAAATAACCAAAACATTAAAATTAATGTATGAGCTAAAACTTATTTGAGATGAGGGGAAATTTCAAGTGATTTTATCCACAGTGGTAAAAAAAAAAAAAAAAGCTTAATATATGGCCTGTGCAGACAGCTAGATTAATTATAGTAGTTTATCTGTTCCAATAATTGCACAAAATAGACAAATGAAAACAGTACTGTACAAACAAGACCTGTGTAGCCAAAGAGAGAGAGAGTGGCCTAATTTAATAAAAGTCTGTTAAATTAATGTATTCATTAATAGTACACAGTTAGGTCCATAAGCATTTTAGACAAATTTTTGTAATTTTGCCTCTGTACACTAGCACAGTGGATTTTAAATCAAACAGTCAAGATGTGACTGAAGTGCAAATTTTTAGATTTGATTCAAGGACAGCAAAAGCACTGCATTAACTATTTAGGAATTATAGACATTTTTATTTATAGCCCTACTCAGTTTTTAATAACTGAGTAGAATGCTCCACTGAGTTGCAATCAGGTGACTGGCTTGGCCATTGAAAAATATCCCACTTCTCTGCCCTGAGAAACCCTTGGGTTGCTTCTGTAGTATGCTTTGGGGTCACTGTACATTTGCACTGTGAAGAACCATCAGGTCAGTTCTGTGCTACTTCTATCAGCAGTCACATCATCAAGAAACACCGGGGCCTATGTATAAAAATGATTGTAATTCCTCAACTGTTATTGCAATGCTTTTGTTAAACCACTGAATTAAACCGGAAAGACTGACCTTGAATTACATGATTGGTGGTTTGATTTAGAATCCACTGTGGTGGTGTACAGAGGCAAAATTACAAACAAATCGTTTCAGTGTCCAAATAATTATGGACCCGACTCCACCTATTAAGGGTTCACTCACATTTTTTGGTAACCCAGAAGTAAAACCATTCAAATTATTTTTATTGTTACAGAATGACAACTTGAGTAGGCTTTGCTTTTCGGGGGGGATTTCTTTTTTTTGTTTTGACTAGCTTTTCCTATACAGTACTGGTTGTCCAAAGTCTTCATCAAGCACAATCAAACCACAAAACAGACAGGTGCCATCAGCCTCCTGCTGGGACTCTCTATGGGTAGCTCTTGTTACTAGGTCTATTGGCCTGTCCCAGCCTTGTTTGCTGCAAACACTCTTTTCTGAAGTACAGTCAGTGGGAATTACTCAACAGAAAGACCCAACAGAGCAATCAGTACAGCCTAGTCTCTGACTCCAGAATTTACTGTGTGCAGCCAATCAAAGGGAAACAGGTGACAAGGACAGACAGAGAAAACAGGACAATTGCTACAAACATCCTTTAGCCCCATGCTGAGTCAGAAAGGGGTCAACTAGAGCTGCGCAATGTGTTCTCCATGCTGCGTGAGACCAGAAATCAATGCAATTTTTCTACTGTCAAATCAGAAACAGGAAAGCATTAGAAGACTGAACCTAGGGCATTATCAATGTGATCTGAATCAAAGGAATAAATTGTGAATCATTAAATAGGATTCCTTTAGTGACAACTACTTTTTAACAAGGTGAAAAAGTGTTTGTCACTGACCTGTGATAATCAGACATTCATTATGATCCAGGGCTTCAGTGAAGAGACGAGAAACAATTAGCTCAGGGTTAATAAGAAAACGTATTTCCTCTTGAACCAGACCAGAACCAATGACCCCTCCTCCCACAAAACGATTGGCAAAATCCACCTGCAAATCAAGACAGATGGTTGATGATGAAGGAAACATTATGGAACATTAATGCTCTTGAAGCATCTACTGTTTTTTTCAACTGTGAAAACTCTTATAAAATAATTTTAAAAAAAACATATCTAAGTACTAACATTCTGTCTGGCAGTGAAATGGACAGCTTCTGAGACAGGAAGAAAACACATTATGAAAAGGTCTTTGCCCTTTTTATTCAATTTGTGACAGAATCCCTGACAAGCCGATTGTAAAGGTGGCCTAAGGTTCTGGCATTAGTCAGAGATCTGTCTTTCATTCCAAAATGTGATCTTCCAAGGACAGGTACTTAAGTATGTGGCTGCCAGTAGCAAATATCAAATGAAGAGAGGAGTCCTACAATTGAAAATAAACATCTTCCTTCAGTCAAAAATACTGCTATTTCAGCCTGTTTTGTGATTCAGAACAAGCATACATCTCATTGTTTCAACTCAGAGAGACGTGAATTGATTGTTTTAGTCAGAAAGCACCCATGTGGAACATATAATCTTACAATTTCATCTCTGACAGTTGCTGCTCATTGGCTTGTAGACAGACCAGACCAAACCCCTCACAACCCCAGGAAGAAGCTGCAAAGGGGTGAGCAGCAGTTTGAGAACAGATCTCCCTAAACTGGTAACTCATTTCTGGGACAGCAAGCCAGCCTCCAAAGTCTGCTTTGACAGGCTGTCAGCACCCCACCACACCCCCCACCCCAACAGAGCATCCATCAATCCAAGCTGCAGTGTGCCCCGGAGCTGGTCATGTGTGCACATCAACTGTCAGTTTGTGGCAACTGGAGGCAAACAAAAGGTGAAAGCCAGAGCAGGCCATCCTGACAGTGAACAGGAAGTATGGTCGACGCAGAGAGCAGAGGTGGCTCAGAGGCCTCGACCCCAGTCCCAGCACACACTCCCTCCGACACATCACACACTCCCTCAAAGGCCTTTTCAGCAGTAGTAAGCATTCTGGGGTGGAAGACTCCAGAATGAGGTGGTTCAGTGATGGGAAAGAGGATGGGAACCAAGCACACTCAAACAGCTCCTTTGAGCAAGGAATATGATTCTGTGGATTCATGTCCCTCCAATTTATACATTCTTGATGAACTCGCTCTCTTACCTGAAGCATTCCATAACCATCATCTTCAATGGTTCCTTCACAAGTGATGTGAAGCTTTGTGAGTGGAGTCTGTGAGCTGAAACAGTTTCCAGTTATTAAATATGACCAAGAACATGTGAACATGTGAATATGTGTCCATGCTTGTTTCCAAACAGCCCTATTAATGCATAATATAACACTATGGTAGCATCATATTACTATACCTTTTCCAATTTGGCGGCTTATCCAGTCTTTTTCGGGTGAATGTTACAAGCCCTGTAGGCACTGCAAAAACAAGATAAATGTCAGAAATATTCTGTATTATCTTGCAAGATTATTACGTAGATTTTCATTTATAAAAGAAAGAAAATCTGACCACTTACTTTGCTCAGTGACGCTTTTAAAATAGCACATTAGGGTTTTCAGCTTTTCAAACTTCTTTGCAGAAGACCCCTCAAAGAGCCTAAAGGCAAAGAGAAATTGTGGATTTCATTAAATAAGAGTAGATGTTAGATATCATGTTCCTTAAAGAAAAATTAAAAGGTTATTTTTTAAGAAAGTAGGTTTAGCACAGCATCCACGCTAACTGCCAACCCTCACAATCAAAATGCCACAGCTAGGACCAGGAAAAAATTGAGATACAGGATGTCCACTTTAGCA
>JAMQGT020006072.1:0-10078 GCA_024447675.2 Pterophyllum scalare | reverse complement strand
GCAGATGGCGTCACTGTGCATCGTTCAACTATTCAGTTCACTTTGCACAAGGTTGGCTGTATGGGAGAGTAATGCAGAAGAAGCCTTTTCTGCGCACACACCACAAACAGAGTCGCTTGAGGTACGCTAAAGCACATTTGGACAAGCCAGCGTCATTTTGGAATAAGGTGCTGTGGACTGATGAAACAAAAATTGAGTTATTTGGACATAACAAGGGGCGGTATGCATGGCGGGAAAAGAACACAGCATTCCAAGACAAACACTTGCTACCCACAGTAAAATTTGGTGGTGGTTCCATCATGCTGTGGGGCTGTGTGGCCAGTGCAGGTATTGGGAATTTTGTAGAAGTTGAGGGTCGCATGGATTCCAGTCAATATCAGCAGATGCTTGAGAACCATGTTCAAGAATCAGTGACAAAGTTAAAGTTGCGCCGGGGCTGGATACTTCAACAAGACAAAGACCCTAAACACTGCTCAAAATCTACTACGGCATCTGTGATGTGATTTAAAGCGGGTTGTCCATACTCGGAAACCATCAAGCCTGACTGAACTGGAGATGTTTTGTAAAGAAGAATGGTCCAAAATACCTTCAACCAGAATCTAGACTCTCATTAGAAGCTATAGGAAGTGTTTAGAGGCTGTTATTTCTGCAAAAGGAGGATCTACTAAATATTGATGTAATTTTTCTGTTGGGGTGCCCAAACTTATGCACCTGCCTAATTTTGTTTAAATAATTATTGCACACTTTCTGTAAATCCTATAACTTCATTTCAATTCTCAAATATCACTGTGTTCATCTGCTATATGATATATTTAACTGAAATTGCTGATTCGAAAAACCAATGATTTATAAAGGAAAATCATGAAAATTATCAGGGGTGCCCAACCTTTTGCATACCCCTGTAGGTTAACATTAGGATAAAGACACAATATTCTCATCTCAGTCAAGGCAAAATATATTTTTCTTTAAATCTTCTCGTACCAAAACTCTCCATCTTCCATCTTTAGATGCAAATCTTCTCGTTCAGAGGGGTCAATGTCATCCCATTCAGGAGAACTACAAATTACAAGAAAAGGAGGCAACAAGAATTAATGAAGATGGTACAGTTGCCAATTTTATTATTTTTTTTTGCATATTTGTCACACAAACATGTTTCAGGTAATCAAAAAGATTTAAATTTTAGACATAAGAGATCCTGAGTAAATACAAAATGCAGTTTTTGAATGATGATTTCATTTATTAATGAAAAAAGGCTATCCAAACCTACTGGGCTCTGTGTGAAAAAGCAATTGTCTCCTCCTTGTTAAATCATGAAATAACTATGATTATGATGCATCTGATTATCTGAAACACGTAAGTGTGACAAATATGCAAAATAAATAAACAAAATGGGGGAGGGGTATTGTTTCACAGCACTTTATGTAATAGTCAAAAGGGATGGGAAACAAAGATGGAAAGGTGTTATTATTCTTATTCTTAATTACATTTAAATACATTTCTAATTACATTTCACTGTGCAGTGTACTGTGTATAACTGTGCATGTGACAAATAAACCTTATCTTATTATTATAAGATTCTCACTTGTCACTCCATGCACCAGTCCACTCCACCTGGCCCCAAGGGTTACGTATGCGAATTAGGCGTTCGATGTTGCCACGGAAATCCACCTACATAAAAACAGAATGACCAAAAAAAAAAATCTAAAACCACAACTATTATGCTCAGGCATGTGGGAAAAAGGATGACCAATCCAACAGGAACAGACCTCCTTCAGACCAGTGACCGAATAGGCGTGGCCCTTCACAAGTTTCTTGAACGTAACAGCCTCCATATCAAAGGCACTGGTGATCTGTATTTATATAAAAAATGTGATTACTGCATCTCAGCATGAATCTTTTAGCATGGAAAGAAGAGGAGCACTTTCAATATAATGTATTCAGCACTTACATCGATAGAGCAGCCCAGCAGGGAGCCTCTCTCCAGAGCTTTGCCAATTATCCTGTAGAGATCTCTTAGGAGCTCGGCGGAGCTCGTACATCTCAGACACACCACCTGTGAAGTCCTCAAACCCTTCAGTGGTGCTCCCTCCAGACAGAGCCTCATAGGAACCATTCAGCCTGATGGCAATTCAAGAACACACTTCACATTGATTGCCCTAAACATCAGCTCTTCAGAATATGATCTGCTGCTAAATACTAAGTAATCTATCAGAAGGACACCTACTTAGCATAAGCTTTCTCCAGGAGTGCACTCCAGAATTCATTGCCCTCAGCTGAATGGACAAACATGAGTTCCCCATCCTTCACAGGCAATCTGTCATCAATCACAACATCTATCCATTCGCCAAACTGCCAGAACTGCAACACAGAGCAATAATCAACAAGTCCATCCAAATTAAATGCTTGCAAAGAGAGTTTGTAGAAGAGGATTTTAAAGTACCTGAAAGTGGAAGATTCCTGCATACTCATCTTGGAAGGACTGACCATGTGGGACAACTCGATGAAGAAGCCTCTCATTCAGTGTGAGAGAAGCAATGGCTGCTAAGAGCCAGCAGTCACCTGCAAGTAAAAAAAAAATGCTTAGGAGCCTCCATCTGTGCCAGCTTAGTCGTTTCCACTGTAAATTTAGCATTAAGGACTCACCGAGCGCTCCCTGACAGATGTCTGTTCTGGTTGCACCACCAACAATGAATTGAGGGTCTTCTGTCAGTTCCTGTGGGTAAAAATATAAAGTTAGAGTAAAGACAAATCAGTCATATTCTCAGAATTATTCTGAGAATTCAAAGTGTCTGAACATTTTTTAAAATTCACAATCAAAAAGAAAAATTCTAAGATTTTACGTATTAGGACATAATAAAAAACAATCTGATCCTTAGCAGAGGGTAAGTACCAACCTCTGTGTGTGTGTGTGTGTGTGTCTTTGTGTTAAATTCACCCTAACGTCAGGCCGTGCAATGCTCAGAGAAACTGCAGAAAACCCAAGAGCTACATCTCAGTTTCCACATGCCTTAGTTAGCAGGTTGAATGTTAAAGGCCAGGACAGGACAATTAGAAAAAGACTGAACCAGTATGGTTTGTTTGGGTTGCCAGGATACAGCCTCTTCTCTCTAAAAAGAACATGGCAGTATAGTTCAGTTTGCAAAGTTACATCAGAACAAACCACCAAATTTCTGGAACAATGTCCTTTGGACAGATGAGACCAAAGTATAGCCATTTGGCCATAACGCACAAAGCCAAACAACTCATCAGAAAAAAACCTCATCAAGCTGTTAAGCACAGTGGTGGAGGGATAATGACTTGGGCTTGTTTTACAGTCACTGGGTTGGCCATAAACTCCTCTGTAAATCAAAGTATTCTACAGTGAAATGCGAGGCCATCTGTCTGACAGCTAAAGCTTGGCCAAAACTGGGTCATGCAACAGGACAATGATCCCAAGCACAGCAGCAACTTTACAAAAGAATGACCCAGTTAAAGTCCAGAGCTCAACTCGATTGAAATGCTGTGGCAGGACCTTAAGAGAGCTGTGTGAACCTCAGTGAACTGAATCAACGTTGTAAAGAAGAGTGGGTCAAAAGTCCTCCACAAAGATGTGAAACTAATAAAGCAATAAAGAAAACAATTACCTTAAATGATTGCTGCTAAAGGTGATTCTGCAAGCCATTGAATCATGGGGAGTATTTAGAATTCCATATACTGCTTCTCCATATTGGCGTCACAGGTGTAATACGTCACATGTTGCTGTGAGGCAGTATTTACCTGATTTTAAGACCTGGCAAGGACTAGATAATTATTTATTATGTCCTGATATGTAAAACCCCAGGCCTGAAAGAGGGTGTGCTTTCTTTTTACTATAATTGTACTTTGAGACATCATATCATTTAAACCATTGCTTTTCTGGCATGTATGCTGTATGTGCCAATTTCCTGCACTGTAAACAAATGTCCCAGCGAGGGAGTGGTCGGAGAATGCATTACATCCCAACAGCTGCCATAGTCAGACAAGTCCCTATCCCTATATGTACTATTCTGTCTGAGTCTGCAGACATGAAATAAGAAACTGTCACCGATATGTTTGTTGGCATGTCCAGTCATGTCCAGCAACAGTCAAAACAACACACAAGTTGTGAAATATCACATGAGATGGGCCAAAAACAGAGATCTTTTTTTCTAGCTTTATATCTAGCTGTCTGCACAATAAGTGTTAAGACTAATGTTAATTACAGTGCCAACGCTTCCTCTCATTTATCTCACCGTGGGCCTCATCCACTCCACATCTCTTGTTTTAGCGGAATAGGGGGCAAGTTCCTTAAAACCCAGGGATGGAGGCTCAGCAGGGAAATAGGGGTCTTCAAACAGGCAGCCTGACTCCAGACATTCTTGCTTCAGTGCCTCATAATCCTGGCTGGCAAAGAGCACAGCTTGGTCCTTTGAGCCCATGCCCTCCGCCCGGAGCCTGTTGGCATAGATGCTTGCAGATATCCCTCCAACTGGATACATGCTGGTGCAAGATAAAAATACAGTGTTGGTGGTTGGGTATGCACGATTACATCTATAAATAGCAGCAAGTTAATCAGTGACACACTCTCTTCCAAAAGTTCCAACACAGCAATGAGGAGTAAGAACAAAACAAAACAAAACCTGCATTCAAATAACCGGCAACCCTGTGTCTGACAAAACTGAAATTCTGCATTATGCTGTTAGCCTGCATGTAACATGAAGCCAGGGCTGAGGACACTGAGCTCAAGTGTTTTCTGCTCCTCATAGGTAAAGTAAAACCCTTTAAAAAAGGGGGGGGGGCATTTCAGTTTTCAATTTGTTTTTTTACACTTGATAAGTTTAAATCAAACCAAACCAAAAAAAAAAAAAAAATCTTGCAAAACTTCATAATAATTCATAATAAAATACTGAATATTTCAACAATTAAAGTGCTTAATAATTAGTTTTCTGAGAGTAGAAAGAAGCATGCTCAGACTCGTGACCTCAGTATTTCCCAAGTCCAGGCTTTTCCCAGCAGGACTCTTAATAACTAAATTGTTTCATTTTCAGCTTAGTTTCAACTTAGTTTTGTATAATCCTCAAAACACAACGATAAGTGATGGCATAAATAAATAATTTGTCATGCAGAAAGTTTAAAAAAGGAAAAGCGAGAGTGGGTAATTGTGAGATGAGAGTCATCATCCTAAACACAGCAAACACAAAAATAACAGAAGAAGAAATGTGATACCTTGTCTGTACAGGCAAGCTGAGAGGGAGAATCAGACAAAAACAGAGAGAAAGGTCATTCATTCATGGCTGATCATTGTTATTTACTTATTTTTGTCAGATGCATAATAAGTGGAGAATGCAGTGCTTAAAAATCGAGAGGGGGGTCCTCTTTTCTATGCCAAAGTCAGTTTTGCAAGGAAATCAGCAGTTAAAGCGAAAAAGAAAATATCTGTTAGGCTTACATTTGGTACCTCTTTAATTAGTGCTGACAAGATCCTTTGTCTCTCTACTTGCCTCAAAAGGAATCCCAATGAGCTGAGTTAGATAAACAGCCCCTGCACTGAAAGGTGGAAGGGTAAACTTGGCTGGAGCTACAGTGGTGAGAGGCCAGGACATCCGTGAGAGAAATGGCTCAGTTGGAGAATGTGTTGGTGTGCAAAATAGGCTTTTTGCTACTAACAATCTGCAGGCAGGGACATTGTTTAAAGGCTCACCCCCCACCCCGCTCTGAGGCTCCACATCCCTGTCGAGCCTGCAGGAATGCATCTCCGCTCTTTCAAACAAATAGAGTATGGCAGTCGAAGGCTGCTGACTACAAGGGTATTTAAAAAAATATTTCCAATAAAGTCATCAATAAAATTTCGGCATCAACAACAGACGATTAGAGCAGCATTAGCGTCTGAAAACGCAGATCAATGCGCGTTTGTTGCCTGCTTTTAATTCATTTGTCGTTCCATAGGCCCGAGATTTAAAAGTGACAGTATGCCAGCACAGGCGCAAACAGTTTACAGCACCTATTCACAAGTGTGCCGCAGGCCTGTCTTTATGCGCACCCGGCCTGCAGCCCACTTTAAAGCTTTTCTAAAGCACATTCACACTCATTTCGCTCTGGATTAAATAGTTGAAATAAATCTGTGATTCTGAATAAGACAGCTGTATTTGTCTTGACTATTACAACAGTTACAGCGTATAAATCAAATCAAGTAAACCGCACTGTGGCCTGCGCGTCACCGGGCACCGTTAACCTCAAACTCTGCATATGACAAACAAATGAAATGTACAAAGCGACACTCACCGCTGCTTTCACGGCAATTTATAGCGCCTTCGAAATGAATCGGATAGAGTAATAACTGTAAATCTGGGAGTAGAGGTTCACTTGGACGTCAGGTCCAGCCCCTCTGCACTGCCTACACACCGGACCGCACCGCCTCTACAAAAGGAGAGGCGGTGCGGTCCGGTCACGACCCACCACCCACTGCCGCTAGAGGCGCTGAAGATGACACGTAAAAATAAACCAAACACATTAATTGGTCAATGTTAGATTAGGAGGATGTTATTTTATTATGCTGTTCTTGACATATTTAGGCCTTAATAGAAATGATCTTCATTATTGTGCCTGACCATTTTTCTGAGGAATGTTTTTGTTTTTGAATTATCACTGTTTTCTTTTGTTTGTTTTTTTTGTCTAGCAATTTAATTCTCTCCAATGAATAGTTGGAGCATTAAAAAAGGAATCTAATTGAAGGGCTGAACCAGAGTTGTGTCTGCACATAACAGACAACTTAGCAAAACTTAACCCATTTTAAATTAGATCTTTAGACACTTTGTCACCAGCAGTCTGTTGCAAAAGCACAACATCTGATCCCGTTTCTTTGGTTGAATCTATGAAAAATGTCAAAGATAACACAGTTTGACAGGCAGAAAATAAGATTTTTGCACCAATCAGGTGTTTACTAAAGAGCTATTAGCCAAAAAACTTGACACATTGGCTCTGTGTGCCAACTGGAAAAGTGGAGGACAAAAGAAGAAGCAGCAGAACTAATAAAAATAAATAAATAAATAAAAAAAACTACAGCAGATGAATAGTCTCTGAAAGTCATGTCCTTAAGAAACGGGAAAATTGCCAGCAAAGACCTCACCTTTGTATCTGGCCCTACTGTTCACTGAAGCCTCGTCAGAAATGGTCTCAGTGGAAGGGTGGCTGTGAAGAAGCCATTCTGAAGGAAGGGAAACAGGGAGAAAAGGCTGAGGTACACAAGAACTGAAAATCAGTGATAATGGAGTGATGAATCATTTATGAACTTGTATGGAGAAGGTTAGGAGAGAGGTATCACGGTTCACTTGGCACCTTCAGCCATCTGTGAAATACAGCGGCGGCTCTGTGGTGGTTTGGAGCTGCATTTCAGCAGAAAATTATGACAAATTATGAACACAGAAAAGTACCATAAGACTTTGATCCACCGTGCAGCACCACCTGGAAAGTGTCTGGTTGGCAGTGACTTTATTTTTCAGGATGACAATGATCCCAAAAAATGCCAGGGCAGTGAAAGCATTACACATCAACTGCACTTGAGTCAGAGCTCTGGGAGTCCCCTTAGTTAGTTTCTGTGATGGATGTTTTTTACAGCACATTGTGTCACATGTTGACAGTATACTGTATGAACCTGGTCCATGCAGGACTTCAGACTGCCTGGCATGTAACAAAAACTGCTTTCTTCTTCTTATTAACACACTTTATTGTATGTCTGCCGTAAAATGTATTCTGTATTTTATGTTATGGCTTGTTAAATCTTATATTTTACATTTATACTGTCTTATATCAGCTTATTAAGCAGTTTGAACTGAACTAACTTGCATGAAAGGTACTATAATAATAAATTTGGATTGATTGCTATGTTGAGTTATTTAAATATAGCTACTGGATGCTAAAACATTTTGGTTGAAAAAAGAAATTCAGAACAAAACTTCCCTTTGCTTCAAATAAGTAGAAGAAATATTGAATTATCATGGTTTTCAATTTCTTATATAATAAGTATTTTCCTAATAATATGGAGTTTAATCAGTACAGCAAAGACTGTACTTCCTGAGGGTTCTCAAGAAGAACAATATCAAGCAAAATCTGCTGGTATCCCTATGGTGCTCCATAGAAAGCACACTAACATACTGTATTTGTGTATGGTACAACAGCAGCACTGCGGCTCAAAGGACAGTTCTCCAAAGGGTTGTGAATACAGCCCAAAAAAATCACTGGCTGCCCTCTCCCCTCACTGAAGGACTTACACAGCGACCGCTGTCTTAAAAAAGCACAAAACATCATAAAGGACACTTCTCACCCCGGACACTCTTTGTTTGCACTGTTGCCTTCAGGCAGGCGACACATAGCACTGAGAACAAAAACAAACCGACTCAGAGACCAAACTAAATGCAATTTCAAATAACCCACAAAATCGACATGCAAGATGTGTGTGAGAATGTTAGTTATTTGTTATTTATTTCTTATGTGGTGTACTATTTTATTTATTTCATTTTATTTTTTTTAGGAATCGACTGATGGCACTTTTAATTTCGTTGTTCTTGTAACAATGACAATAAAGAACTCTATCTATCTACATCAGTCCTTATCTTGGGTTAAGAATGGATGACTAAAACACCAACAATAATGTTTTTCTGAAAAATTGGTTACCAAATATTAAATGCCGATAATAACTGAACTACACTCTTTAAGTAAAGGCTAAAGGCATTTAATAAACACAGATTCACTAAAATAGAAACAACTTATCTGAATAAGAGAACAAGAGAAGGTCACATAAATTCTCTTCAGTTCTCACGTTTGTGTTAGGAAACTGTTTAGGACTGAAATGGAAACTTCACTTCTGACAGTTAATATCATCATTATGAGCTCACATGTAATTGTCAGCTGGGTGAAACTCTGCACGGATCTCTCTCAAACATTTTGATAACTCCAGATTAATGACACCAGAGAAATAATGTGTTATAAACGAATGCAAAGATTAAGGTCCTCTGCCAGCACAGACAGCTGATGACAAACGAGTATAGCTGGTGTAAATATCTCATCCTTTGTTTGGGTGCAGCTGTGTTTGAGGTGGGAAGTAACAAAGTACAAATATGTCTTACTCTAGTAGAATTTTCAGGTATCTGTATACTTGAGCATTTATTTTTCTGACTACTTTATTTTACTCTCTACAGTTTTATGCAAATATCCGTACTTTCTACTCCTTACATTTTTAAAACAAACCTATTGGAGTACCCTCCATCCCTGAAGCTTATTGCATACAAAAAGATAAGAGGTAAAACCATATAATTTATGCATCATTTATAGCGCTGTACTCAGGGGTAATAGTGGGCCAGACCAAGTGCAGATGTCCATAATTTGTGGTCACAGTACTTCAGCATCTAGCTAGTGCTACTGAAGAGGAATAAGCATAATGGGAGGAACATTTAAGTGGCAGGTAATTTCCAATGCAATGTTTCTATCTGCTCAACAAATACCAGCAAACACACAAATTATTTGTGTGCAGTTTGCCACACAGTGTATCTGCTAGCTAAAGGTCCAGCTGCTACTTCTCAGAACGAGAGAGAACTTCACTCAGAGATGGAGAAAGATGTAAATAAGAGGAAACAGAGAGGTTTTATTTAAAGGTAAGGACTGCTCAGTGACATTTAAAGCTTACATGTAATGTCCTCATTTATATATCAGATCTTGGATCTGTATATGATGTGAAGGTTATTTTTCATATTGTGAAATGTCCTACAAAACAAACTGAGGTACACTAACTTTGTGTTATTCAAGGGTTGCATACTCGGCAGTTTAGTGCAGGATAAACAGGCTATTTTCTGTACTGTGGTTTATACAGCAAAGCTCTGTGATGGACTGGTGCACAGCAGCTGAGGTGTTTGGCTACATCAAGTGTAGCAGAGATGAGTTTGAATTTAAGATGATAATGCTTAGATTCATTCACTGAATTCAACCTTTATACTAACTCATTATAAACTGTCAGTGTTCAATGCTCGTGAAACATTTTCTTACATCTTGTTGAATTCGGTTCATTCACACAGAGAAGTAAACCTCAGAG